>JAQZBX010004832.1:0-58609 GCA_029593785.1 Cabassous unicinctus
AATATCCATGTTTTTCCTGTCCTATAGTATCAGGTGGATGTTAGATATCCTTGTGGATCACTACTCTTAGAGGAGCCAGAAATTGAACTAGGGACTTCATATATTCAAGGCAGAAATTCCTCCACTGAACTTTCTAATTGGATCAGTTAGCTCTTCAGAAAATTATTCAGTCACTTTCTCCTGGGCAGGTTTTACTCTCCTAGGGCAGCAGAATTCAGCAGGCTGTATGAGCAGTCCCCCCTCCCTTCTCCCGGTCAGGTTGAGTTCCCTTTTGAAATTCAAATGGAACCCTGATGACTGAGTACACCACCTATTGGATATGATTTTCAAGCCTGTTCAAGATCACCCCCTCCTCCCAGGGGACCCCAGTTAGGCTCTTGGAAACTTTCTAAGCACATCCCACTGCCTGACTCCATTAGAGGAGTTGAAATTCTGAAAGTCCTCAATGAGAACAATTATATTGGCTGACTCCACCCTCTCTCAGGCCAAGCCTCTGTATCCCAGGGCAGTTAGGTAAATCAGGTTGCCTCAGCAGATTCACATCTCTCTCAGCCTGGTGCCACTTCAAGCCAGCCGGTGTACTCCCCAAAGCTCAAGGGGGTTCCAGGCAACCAAACTCATAGAAAGGAAACCCCTCTCTGGCCCTTGCCAGAACCTTCCCTCTCTCAGAGAATGCTCCCTCTTGCAAGGAGGCCAGCAGGAGTCGGGCTCACCTTGTCCCCCTTGCCCTGAGGGTGGGCCTTAGCTGTCTGTGATTTCCAGATGTGGGCTAAAACTCGCAGTTTTATCTTGAGCAATCTATCTCCCTTTCCATCTCCCTTCAGAACAATGCCCCAAAGGCTCCCGCTCCATGGGCTCCCAGAACAGCTCACCTGGGCAGGATCCTGTCCCCAGTGAGCCATCCTTTGAGAGAGAGATGGTGAGTCCCACTTAAACTGATGCCATCTTGCCTCCCATATCTCACTAGCTCCTTTTTTATTTGACTGAATATATTGTTGTCACATATACTGAATATCATATGCCATTTACAACCATGTATGAATCATGAAGTACATTACATCTGAAATGCAAAAATTTTAGCGAAAATATATATGTGACTATCAGGTATGGAATGGAATCTAGCACTATCAGCAGCACCTGTAATGTTTCTTATTCATTTTCTTTATTAAGGAGTCATTGGTATTCTATTTGCCTCATATCTGCACAATTTCATAGATCACATGACCCAACCTCTGTTTTGTGTCTTGGCTCACATCTCTTCAGACATTTATTTGAGTCCAGGCACTTGACTCATTGGAACAAAATCAGTGCATTACTTACATAGAACACTTAGGTGATTGAATTACTCTTGCCTAGCAGCCAGAGGGAGGTCAAGGAAAAGCAGAGTGACAATAATGTTTGTTTTTCTCAATGTTTAAATTCTAGGGGACTTTCCTAGATCTAGCAAAACTTGTATTTTCCTTGGATTCATGGACTTATTTGTAATATTGGGGGAAAAATCTTTTCTCTGTGCCAAAGGAAATTAGCTGCAACTGGATAATGATTATAGTTCTGTTTTTTTTAGTTGAATATAGTATTGTTCCTGAGGTTATTTGGAATTTTTAGTAAAGCAAACTTCTCATGGGTGTGTGTGATTGTATGTGTGTTCATGTGTGTGTGCATGGTACTGGGTGGGGGTGCATGGATTCCTTGAGGGGAGATCTGGGGTAAGACATCCCATCAGGGAGAATGCTGTGCTACAGAACCATAAAGCCTTTTATTATCATCTCTCTTAGGGAACCACAAAATTTTGTGGGCAGATAGTATGATGAAAATATATTTTACTCTCACAACAAAATCAACTGATATAATGTTAATGATATATTTACTGCTTGTTCATTCTGACTTCCATTTTACAGCCATTAGCACATTTACTGATGACTGCAAGAACATCTGTCAAGGGAATATATAGAATAATTTAGTTGATTGTCTGGCTCAGCAAGTGAGTGTAAGCACAGGCTAATTAAGAAACATTTTGTTTCTAAATTATGTTATTTTAAGAAGTCTGCTAATGAATATATGATTTTTATTTAAAATATTTTTTCACCATATTAAATTTTATTACAAGAATACCTTAATTTAGCTTGTAAACACTTATATTACAGAGGCACATTATTTAAGCCCCAAGGCAGTCAGAAATCACCAGGCTTGAAGAACATTAATTGTCTTGCATGGGACCTATTAGAAAGATTGGAGGCCAAATTAAGTTGTGAATGACACAGTTCTATACAACTTCCTGCCTTGGTCAAATCTTCCTATCCATCATTCTTTTCTATACTCTTTGCTCTAATCTTCTACTGAGAGGAAATATTTAAACACTTTTATGCAATTCAAATATTCCCCTAAAGACCTTGCAAGGCCTATGATTATTGTCACAATATAGCCTAAGTATTTCAAAGTCATCTTAATTTAAATAATCTTTTCCTCCTTTCTACATAAACCATCAACATTCTCAGGACAATTTGACTATAACTAAATGTCTCATGGATAACTTTTTCATCTGAAAGTGCTACAAAGAGTCTTTATTAGTGTTCTGATATTTTAATTTAAAATGAATCATCAAGTGAATTGGGCTCACCTTAAGGAAAAATAAGTGAGCATCCATTTTTCCTGACACTCTTTATTCAAGGACTTGGAATATATCAGATGAGTATGCAGAGTCTTTTTGTCAGACTCATAATTCAGTGCAGTTCATATATTTTCATCTGAGTGATTAAAATATGTTCTCACATAAGAGGACGTGATGCCCAATGTGCATTATGGAGACCCAGAGTATAAGTTTTGTGTTCAGAAAGAACTCTTTATGATAGTCTAATTGTTTGATCTGGCACATATAACACATTATGTTCCTAGATCAATACTTGGCATAGAATATAGTAAGTGTTCTATATTTTGTTGTATTATTGCCCTTGTTACTAGAATCTCAGAGAATTTATGTACCATCCCCAGAGGAATTAAACATTTTTGTAATTAGAGGTTATTAGCAGACTCTGACTTTGCAGCTCAATTTTTAATACCTGTGTTACATTGTCTCTCTGGTAGCAGCTGCAACAGTTCTGTCTATAATAGTAACTGATTTAAACAAAGCACAGGTGTTTAGTTCCCTCATCAGCTGGGGCCACCTATTGAAGAAGAGGGAAAGAAAGGGAGAGCTTAGTGATTCTCTATCTGACAGTAACTATATGTTTGGCTGGAGCTATTTCGTTGAGGTGGAAGTGTGTGGTTTGAGTTCACTTCTTTCTCAAAGGAAGGAAAAGTTTTGGAAGGCCCAGTGGCCTTGGTCAAGTCTCTGAATTTCTTCACAGTCTTCCAGTGATAAATACTATCTCAAGATTTTATTTCCAGTTTCTTTTAGCATTGTATTTACCAAACATTTTAAGTCTATTGTGTTCTTTTCTTTAATCTTATTTGTTTTCAATAAGATAACATTGAAATGTCTATGTTAATTTTATGAGATGACATATGTAAAATGATTTCACAGTATCATAATTATACTTAACAATCACTGGATATTTATTTTTTTCCAATGCTGAAACATTTTTTGCTTGGTCAAGGCTTTCTTGACAGCTCCTTCTTTTATTGGAATAGGTATTATTAAAACCTCCTCCTTAGTCTTCCATGTAAACATGTTTCTCTCAGGCTTTTCCTCCAATTCACCCAAATTACTAAGCTATAATAGAATTCATCACTAGTTCCATCTTAAAAGATTTATACAGGAGAATCTTTAGGCCCATTTCAAACAGATCTTTGAAGTATTAGATTTCCAGAATGCCTAACATGTTCAGTTTATTGAGATTCTTCTCCCACATGCTTCATCCAGTAGATAGCTGTTGGAAAAGACTGGCCATAGTGTTTTGGGCATCTGACCATGAAGTGGTTATATAATCTTACTTTATTCCCAAGGGGTAATTCATTTTTTCCTCTTTGAGCTAAATTTCCTCTTGTGTTATTTGAAATTGAGTGTAAGCAAGATCAGGTAAGTCAGAAATGTGAGCTATGTGCACTTGAAACTTATTCTTGATAAGACCAGGTATGACTACATCCTACCACTATTAATTGAGGATATATTGGGGCTAGTTATATAAAATGTATGGTATTGTATATCATTATCTAAGAGTGAAATTGTTAGATAAATGTGTACAGTAGTTGTAGTAGATGTTGTCCAACAGTATTTCAAATTTTAATGCAATTTTGTTCTACTATCAGCAATATAACAGATTTCCATTCTTTCTAATGATACCATGTTTTTTTGCTTAATTCACTTGATTGATCTATTAAATATTTCTGAATTTTGATAATCCATCTGTGGCATTTTGAGACTTTTTATGAATCCCAAAAAGAGAAAGATTATGTTTGTAAACTAATCTATTCCTCTGGGTATGATAACCTTTGATCATATTAATTTCAGTGAGGGTCTCTGATTTAAGTGTACTTTATAAAATCAATTTAGGCCTTCTGATTGGGCTATGTCAGTAAGGCATAACTCAGTTGGAGTCCTCACCTCATTGGTGGTCTGATATGACTTGACACTCACTCAAGAAGACACACAGGAAGAAAGAGAGCTCTGTCATTTTTGATCCTGCGGCCCTGGAGAGAGATGAGCCATTTGCCTTTAGTTTGCAGCTGATTGAGAGGAATTCCTGAGAGACAAGCCTTATGACAACATGTATTTGAGATCAGAAAGAAGCTGGGCTTAGGGAGCCTTAAGAAGAAGAGTTAGCCCAGGAAGGACAGACCAGCAGAGATCAGCAACCATCTTGCTTCAACATATGGCAACTGATTTTGTTGAGAAAGCACCCTTGAATTGGACTCTCAGGGCCTTGTAACTGTAAGCTTTTATCCAAAGTAAATACCTTTTATAAAAGCCAACAGATTTCTAGTACATTGCATCAGCACCCCTTTGGCAGACTAATATACTGTTCAAGAACTAACTTTGGCTTTGTAGATATTCACTATTTAGGACTGTAAATTAAGTATTTTTTGTCTTTCCTTATTTTTATTATATCTTTTTCTCAGTCTTGTTTGGATTTAATTTGCTTTTATTATCCTAGATCTTGATACATAGGATGCTTAGATCATTAGTTACCACACTACCTTGTATCTTAATCACTATATATAGATTTTTAAATAACTATTGGAAAGTTAAGAACTTATTAAGATAAATAAATATAGCTACTTAAATAGAATGAAAAAAGAATCCTTGAATGATGTAAGTTACTACAGTTCATAAAACTAAACAATGAACAATCTTTTTAATACATTAAAACTTTTAAAGAGACTGAATTTGTTGCATGATATTCTCACCAGGAAACCCATGCCCAGATTGTTTCATTCATTCATTCTACCAAATATTAAAGAAGAAATAATACCAATTATACAAAATCTCTTCCAAATCTCATTCTATTAGACCAATATATCTCTGATAATTATGTTATAGTGCGAAATAGGTATATGTGTGTGTGTATATATATATTTATATTCTCTCAGATTTTTTACATAGATGATCATATTTGTCACCAAATAGAGATAGTTTTACTTTTTCCTATGCAATGTAGGTGACTTTATTTTTTAATGAGAAATCTTAACAGTGTTTTATGATAAGATCAACATAAAAAATCTATTTTATTTTTATACTATTAGCAAAATTTCAGAAGTTAAATTTTAAAATGTCACTCATAAATCCCTAAGGCTGCCATAGAAAATTACTATAAGTAGGTTGTTTCAAACAACAGAAAGTTATTGTCTAATATTTTTGGAGTAGAAATTCAAAATCAATTAGTCAGCATGGCCATGCTTCATCAAAATCCTGTAAAGGAGATTCTTTCATTGCCTTCTTTATCTACCAGGGTTTACTGGTGATTCTTGGTGTTCCTTGGTTGCAAATGCATCACTCCAGTCTCTGCCTCCATCATCATATGGACTTCTCCCCCTTTTCTGTCTCTATGTTCTAATTTCCCTTTACTTACAAGGAAGTCAGATTAGATTAGGAGCCAAACTAGTGCAGTTTCATCTCATTTTATCTAATTACATCTTCAAAAACTATATCCATGTAAAGTGACATTTGCAAGACCAGGTGCTAAGATATGAATATATATTTTAGGAGGACAAAATTCCATACAACACTGTCAATTATAGTAGATCAAAAATACAAAATACTTATGGATAAATGTGATATAACGTCGTGAATGACACATACACCTAGACAAAACTATAACATGCTGGGAGAATAGAAAAGCCCTAAAAAATGGAAATACTGTTTTTATGGATTGGATGTCCAAATTTATTATGACATCAACTCTTCTCATATTAATCTCTAAGTCAATGCAATCCCAAACCAAATTTAATCCGGTATTATTTTCATAAATTAACAACCTCATTTTAATATTTGTATTGAAATACAATAGATCTAAATTATCCCCAGACTTTAAAAAGGAAAAACATTGAAAAACTTTCAATACCTAATATCAAGTTATATTATAAAACTCAGCAATCAAAACAGTATGGTGTTTTCATAGAGACAAGTTGTCGATGAAACAGACTAAAGATTGTAAACCTGCGCATACATTCTCAGCAAAATCTGAACAAAGTTATGTAGGCAATCAACGAAGAAAGAATAATTTTTTCAACAAATGTTGATGAAAAAATATAATATATAAAATAAAGAACTTCACACAAAGTCATTGTACAAAATTAATTCAAAATGGATCTTGAACCATATATAAAATGTAAAAAATACAAAGTATTTATAATAAAACAGGGGAGGAAATCTTTCTGACCTTGGATTAGGCAAAAAGTCCTTAAATATGATACTAAAAGAATGACCCATAAAAAAAGTGAGATATATCTGACCTCATCAAAATTAAAATTTCCAATACAACAGATTTGGGATGATCAGAGATGAATTCAGGTTTGAGTTTACAAATTTCTGCATTGTACTTGAGACACCTGCACACATTTTTAGATAGCATCCAGGTATGTATCTTTGTGTAGAGAGGATGGTTAGAGGTATGACCAGCTAACTTCTGCCTTCTAATGCTGGTGAGCTTGATTGAAAAGTGGCCAGCAAAGGCGTTATGTTGAAGTGGGTGACAAACACTGGGTTCTTATATCATTCATTCTTAAGTGCTAGAATTTACTCGGTATTGACTCAGGATCAATCCTCATTTTTCAAATTCTGGAAGCAAAAATTAAACTTAGAAATGCCATTTTATTTCACTGAAAAAAGGCCAATGCTGCTTTTAAGCTTTTGAGATACTGTTTAAGCTCTAGAAGCTGTAGCATTCTTATTTGAATAATGGGACACATAATATTTATTTCAAAATATATATTATGGTGAGGATTAATTGATATAATTAACTTAATATATCTAATAATTATTTAATAAGTTATTATCATCTTTCTAAGAATGCTGATCTGAACTAGATGAGGTATACAAACTACTGATCTAAAGTTTTAAATGTATGAGAAAACCAGTAATGTATGGATTTGTATAAGGAAAAGAGCAAAAGGCTGTCTGAACTTCAATGTGTGCATTTGGGGCCGAGCCTCTACAACCTGTGCCAATGCAGTGACATAAAAGAGACAACATTCCCCCTGGTGAGGGACATGACTTCTGAGGATGAGCCTCCCTGGCACTGAGCGATTATTACCAAGTGCCAACTAGCAATGCATTTAGAAAAAGACCTTGATCAAAAGGGGGAAATATTAAATATAAATGAGTTTTTATGGCTAAGAGATTTCAAAGTGAGTTGGGAAGCCATTCCAGAGGTTACACCTACACATGTCTCAGAAGGATCTCATTGACTGCCATAGAAAACATTGCCTCAGACAGCAAGTCTCTTGAGGGCTCTAGAGACATCTACACACTATAGGTAGGACAGACAATCTCAGGCATTTGGCACTGTATCAATGGGCCTTACTTAGGAAGATATGCTCACCAATGTAACAGAGTTAAACTCATTTATATTTTCCCTACACATGGCTCTTCAGCCCTTTTTTTTGAATCTATATTTAGCACTATATTCATTAAATATATGTCCCAGAGAGTTATATCATTGGTCAGTTTATGTGCCAGTTGAGTCCTGAATCTCAGCAAGTGTTGCAGCACCTACTCTCCAACTCATTAGGCTCGCCCAGGACAACTAACAAAAAGATCATGATGGACAATACTCATCCCAAAAAACAGTTAGAATACACAACTGCAAAAAAGACAGTTCCATCCATCTACCTCATGGGACCTAAGACCCCTCTCAATCAGAAAGAGAGTGGGCATCACCATTCCCAAATCCTCAAGATTGAGGAATGAACAAACATTAGGTGGGAATGCAACTATGGACTAAAATGGACTTATTTGTATTCTAGCAATAGAAGAATTTGTATCATTGATATAAAAACAGTGGCCAACAGAGGTTCTGTGTGGAGGGAGAAAGAAGAATAGATATAACATGGGGCATTTTGGGTACATTGGAATTGTTCTGCATGACATTGCAATGACTGCTACAGGACATTGTGCATTTTGTCAAAACCTATAAAATTGTGTGGTGCAATTCTACCTTGATATGCATATGAAGGAAAAGTGTTCTTTTTTCTTTTATTTTTTTCCTTTTCCATTCCCAACCATCTTTTCCAGAAATGGTAGTTCTGGTCCAACAATGATTCCAGTAAAAAATGTACATTTTAATGGCAATTATTCTTTTCAACTGAATCTACTCACATTTGCCTTTTACCTCTGTTAACAGAAACAATCAAAGTAGCCTGTCCCTTCAAATGCAGGATGGGATTTTAGGTGCTATTTTGGATTAAATATTTATCATGATCTAGAGAACAAGCTATAATCTTGAACTAAGGAATGTACATTTTGGGAAAACTGAATTACAATTATTTCAAAATAATTTGGAATCTGAAAATTCTAATTTAAATTAGCTACTAGTTAGAAATTTACATAAATATTCAGGAATACTGGCTGGGTGAACCGGTAACTTGATGAAATCTATAATCTTTTCTATTGAGGTGAGGCTTCCCAGTAGTTCCTTCCAATGGCGCACAACATGACACCTTCCCCTACCCAGCTCTGCTCTTGTGCATGAGATGCAGCACTTAACAGAGTGAGTATCAGACACATATCTGCTAGTGTCAATAGTGTATAACATACAGATTCTGAAAAATTACTGAGATTCCTGTGATCTGACTGACATTTACTTGAATGTATGAACTTGGATTAATCGAGTGACCTAGTTTAAACAGTTCACATGTATATAACGTACTAATATAGAAATTATTTTTAAATCAATTTATTTTAAGTAAATATGTTTATTTGACAATTAACAATGTACCATTTCTTAACAAGCAATTGGTATCAGTTATAAAAAATTAAAGATAGGATAATGAACCATTCCTTTTATTCAATATTATTTATTTACATTTAACTGTTAAACACTCTGTTTGATAATTATTTTCTTGGTGGCTTTACCAAATTAAATTTTACCACTTTAAACTGGGTGCTTTAAACATTTGTATTTTCTGATTCACTTTTGAATGATTCATGGAAGTTTTCCAGTGCATGCTGGAAGGTGAAAAGTTGACTCTATGGCTAAAGCAATATATTTAAAAATATGTAAAAAAGTTTTATTTTTATGAGGTAAATTAAACATCTGTTGTTTTCCAAATAATATAATTAACAAGATTAAAATGTATTAATTTGACCAAACTAACCCTTAAACTTTCATCTCTAATGGTCAAATAATTTAATAAACTATCTAATTGTTCCTATTATAAAATAATTCCACAATATTTTGTACAATGAAATATGTTTAAAAAAAGCAGCATAATTCTTTAGGTAAAAATAATTAATATTAATATTCTATGTGTGTCCACCCATTATTGTGGTAAATTTTAAAATATTGTGATCATCCAAATTGTTTGTTTTTTCTTTTCTGATACCCAAGATGAGGATATATACAAATATTTTGTTTTCTGCACATTTTATTCTATTGTATTTCTCTCTTGGTAGGAAACTTCCTGATTCTTGTCTCCGTTTGATGTAGCTCCCTTTTTACCAACCCATGTACTATTATCTCTTTGGTCATTTATCCTGTATGGACATCTGCTACACCTCTAGTGTTACACCCAAACTGATCAGTGACTTGATAGTGGAGACAAAAACTATCTCATATGGTAATTGTATGTTCCAGGTCTCTACCATTCACTTCTTTGGAAGTATTGAGGTTTTCGTTCTTACTGCCGTGGCCTTTGGTCACTATGTTGCAATCTGCAAATCCCCACATTACATGATTATCATGAACAGAACAAGATGTAATCTAGTCTTAACTGTTTGGGCAGGAAGGGCTGTCCATTCAATTACTCAATTGTCTATTACACTGCAGTTGCCTTTTTTGGCCCAAATGTAATTGATCACTATTTCTGTGATATCTTCCCACTGCTAAAAGTTGCCTGAACTGATACCTACATCACAGGCATACTTGTGGTTGCCAATTCCAACATGGTAACCTTTAGTAAACTTTGTTGTCTTATTTATTTCTTATGTCATTATATTATTCACTTTAAGAAATTGTTCAGCTGAGGGAATTCGCAAAGCCATCTCTTCCTGTGGGTCTCATATCACAGTGGTTGTCTTATTCTTTGGGCCTTCAACCTTTGCTTACCTTCCACCACCTAACACTTACCCTGAGGATAAAATATTTGCTCTATTTTCCACCATCATTGTACCTATGTTCAATCCCCTAATTTATACTCTCAGAAAGAGAGATGAAAAATGCCATGAGAAAGTTTTGGTGTCACTTGTCATTTTCAAAGGAAGTACACAATTAATGTGGTATCAAAAAATAGAAACCACCACAGAGAATAATTATTCTATTACTATCACAATAAAATGGATGAGGTTAATAAGATTTAGGGTTTTCATGCAATTAGAATTGAAAAACTAAAACTACCATCCAACAGTGATGAGAAAAAATAATTAATTTTTGAGGTATTTTGATGAATTTGATAGAGTAGCTGCAAAGAAATCATTTAGTCAAAGCAATTAAAGCAATGCTATATTGAAGAATGAATTTTAATGAAAAAATTTTAATAACATTTTAATTCAATTTCTTGCTGCTACAAAGACTACCTGGTTACATGTTACTACATGCCTTTGAAAAGAAGAAGTTAAAGTTATAATTTAAGCAATGACTGCAAATTTATATATTTGATATGTATCCAGACATCTTCTAGAGACCTTCAAAACTGAGCAATAAGGAAACCAGTATGATACATCTTACTTACTGTGTTTCCTGGAAGTCAAATCTCTTGAATTCCCATAAAATATAACTAAGAAGAGTACAAATATTCTCACTGACCTGATTTTGTTATAATCAGGGTAGGCTAATAATTCGCTATGTTAGAAACCATGCATGTGTCCCCAGACCTAGTTTTTCTCTCTAGGTCTGGTTTTTAAAATGCTGCTGATAAACTAAGTCTGATTTATTATATGACCCTCCTGTATGGGAAAAGACTAACTCTAGGTATCTTTGGTCAACCTTAAGACATACAGCAGGGGGATGGATGTGGCTCAAATGGTTGGGTGTCTGTCTCCCATATAGAGGGACCTGGGTTTGAGCCCCAGGACCTCCCAGTAAAAATTAAAAAAAAGAAAAATATAGAAGGTGTATGGGCCACCAGGACATGTGCACGGGTGTGCCACCAGGCTCTGTGAGCAGGAGCGCCACCAGGCCCCATGCATGGGTGAGCCCCCCAGGTCATGTGCACAGGTGTGCCGCCAGGCCCCGCGAGCCATGCAGCAAGATGATGACATAACAGGATAGTGACATAAGGGAGAGCCATGACAAGACGTGCCAAAAAACCAGAAACTAAGTTGGCACAGGCAGTAGGATGCCTCTCTCCCACATCGGAGGTTCCAAGGATCAAATCCCAGTGAAGACAGAAGAAGGATGAAAAAAGAGGGCATGAAATGGGCACAGAGAGTTGCCCAGCAAATGGACACAAAAACAGCAAAAATGGGGGGAGGAGGGGAATGGATAAAACTAACTAAATCATTTAAAAAATGTATAGGGGCTAAGATACGGACTAGAGTTATTAGTAATACTTTTACCATACTCTTTCATAATTTGTTAACAAATGTTTCACAACAATGCAATGTGGTCGGGTGATGTGTGGGAGCCCTGTGTGATGTTATACATGTTTGTTTTGTAAGTTCACAATATTTACTGAACACTTACAGTTTATGTTTGTTCACGTATGAATGATATACTTCAATGAATTATTTAAAAGAAATGCTGAAAAACAAATTTAAAAAAATAACTAAGAAAATAGGTTGGAAATCAACAATTCAGAATGTTGATTACACAATTACTAGTGTCCCAACTGTTGACCAGAATTGAAAATTATTTCCCATATACCTTAGGGAACTGAATTATATAATGCAAGTATTGACCCACCCCTACCTACCTAAAATTGGTAAGTAAATTATTAGTAATTGGTTCCAGAAACAAAGACATTTCACATTAACATGAAAACAAAATAAGCAAAGAAAAAGAAAAAAAAGATGATGTCTAAAAACAAGCAAACCTGTAAGCAAAAAACATTGTGATACTATAAATAAACAAATAATCTTATAATTATCCCATGTATGAGACTTCAAGGAAAGATTTCTTGAAGCAACCAGAAGAAAATTTTCTAAAATGCCATTCCTAAAAAAAATGATCTCTTAGGACACTGAGTATTTATATTAAGGGAGAAGGGCATAGATTAAAGGATTGCATGAAAAGGAAAGTAATTAAAATATAGAAAGTGATTCAGAATATGTATATGCAATACAAGTGTGATGCTCATTTTAGAGGTAATGAACAAAGAAGGATGGTTGATAACAATAAATAATGATGGAGATAAATTTAAGTAATGCTCTAATAGTTGAACAGAATTTGACAAATTATTATTTTCTCATGTTACTAATAATGGAATGAAACTATTGTCAGATTTATGTTCTCTTTGGAAAAACCATCATAAAACAATATGTCAAGGTCTAAAGGTTTGAGGAAAACATTGGTTCATGAAACATTTTGTTACTAGACTGTATTTTATTATTTAAGAAAAGAAAACTAAAATCTTCACATTTAATAAGCTTAGGATATAACAACATGTATCTTTTGTTTTAAAAATTATAACTTATTCAAAGATAACAGCTCTTCTTTTCATTTGAATGCATAGTCTTTCTCACTTGTGAACATTCCCTAGGGCACCAAAAGTTATGCATTAATAATGAAATAAATGACATCTGAAAAGACAAACAATTTAACATATACACATTTCTCTAATACCCTAAAATATAATGGCTTTTCTGTACATTAGTTGAAATTTACTTTTTAGAAAGCATATCAACAGTATGATGCTTTAAAAAAATCAGTGAAATATCAGATTTGCGGAATTTGAAATCGGTATACAAAAACTGGTCATAAAGATTAAACTTTTAAAAAATAATCAGAAATTGAATTTTAAAAATGATAATATAAAAGCATAAATACTTAATACTTAAAGATTAATATTTAATAATAGTTAATGAAATATGATAAAATATGAGTAAGGCATCCATATTGAGAACTATATGACTTTTAAAAGGAAAATTAAAAAATACCATGATAAAATGGAGTAACAGTCTGTATTCATAAATGAGGGAATTCAAAACTTAAAAATATCTTTGCACAACCACAAAATTAAGTCCTTGATTCCATGCTATACTCCCAAAGAATCCAAACTCACTTTTATAAATAGAATATTAAAATCTAATTCTAATGTTTATATGGAAATGCGAATCATCTAGATTAGCCTAAACAAATTTACAAAAGAACAAATTTGGGGAAATTACACTTCTTGATTTCAAGGCATACTTTAAAGCTACAGTAATGAAATCTAAATGGTACTTTCATAAAGACACACAAGTAGAACAATTGAACAGCATGGACAGTCCAGATTTATTTCCACACATATATGCTCAAATAAACCTAAACAAAGAATGGTTGGCAATTCTGTGGAGAATGAATAATGTTTTCAACAAGTGTTGGTGGAACAATTGGACATCTGTATACAAGGAAAATGAATCTCAATTTGTTCTTCATATATTATACACATATTAACTAAAAATGGATCATAGGTGTCTACACAAAATATCAAAATACAAAATATTTAGAATGAAACCTAGGAAAAATCTTCATATCCATGGAAGTATTGTTAGAGACAATTAACTTTTATGAGCCATAATGATAAGGCACAATAAATGGATTTCAATAAAGTGATGTTTTGCTGTAAAAATGACATTATAAATATACTAATTAAAGAATTTATTCATGAGTAAAAATACTTGAAAAGCTTATTGGTATGTAGAAATATTGAGATTATAAATATTTCATTATTAATTAAAAATTGCACAACACATTAAAAATGAACAAATTATTTCAACATATTTCATCAAGGAAGATATATACATTGATAACACATGAAAATGTGCTAGATGTAACTAGTCATTATGTAAATACTAATGATATCACTTTTTGCCACTTGAATGGCTAAAATTAAAGATTGGCCATAGAAAGTGTTCTTGAAGATGTGGAGCAACAGAAATCTCAAACAAATTTTTCAACCCTTAGGGAAGATAGGAAGGCTAGAGAGTACTTATGTTTGGTATTTCTCTACACCAAGTAGGTTAGACTCTGGAAAAACCATGTTGCTTAGGCTGTGGTAAAAGTTTTTCCCTTGAAAACAAGCATTTGTTAATGAGAACAGCCTGTTCTGGTTTTATTTCAAAATGATCACTTTTCCCTTCTCCTATTGGACACACAATGGAATTTTTCTCTGAAATTCAGAATGGGATTCAGATGGGGCTTCTGGAGATTAAGGCTCATGTATGTATGTGCTCCTAAGGCTTGGCCTCCTGGAAATTTTGTCTCCCAGGCTACCCCAAGCTTGGACTACAGCATTTCATCAGTTACCCTTTAGTTTTCCTTCTCAAGGCTAATTTCAGCTGTGGATTCTGCTTCAGAAAAAATGATTATTTGTACTGCCTCTCTCTCAATTCCCTGTGATCTCAACACTCTGAAGGATCTAAGATATTTTGACCCTCAGTTTTTCAGCTTTATTTTCTTTTGTGAGCATGGAAGTGATGATTTACAAGCTGTTTATACATCAGAACTGAAACAAGTTCATTATCTCTCAATTATAGACGTTTAAAACATTTTCCAGTATTGTTTATTTCTTAAATAAGAGATTTAGTGGAATATACTTTTATTTTCCAAATGTAGATAAAATCATTTTATTGTTTACTTCTACTTTAAATGCATAGTTCTGTATAAATGTCTCTTCATTAAAATTTATTGAGGGTGTTAGAGAATGCTCTAATAAGAATTTTAAAACATATTCCATTACTCCATATAAGAATATCATTTATCAATCATTGGCTGTAATATTGTATATATATCAGAACATAATATCTATATGTATTTTTAATAGTTTTATCTTTTGTTCCTTACTTTTGTCTACTTTATTTATCAGTAATCGAAAAATTTTTATTTAATTGTTCCACTGTGAAAGTGAATTTATCTTTTTTTCCATGAATCTTTATTCCACTTTGCTTTAGATATATTGAGGTGATATTAAGTTCTCATATTAGTCCAGATTAGAGCAAACATTGAGTGGAATCCAATGTCATAAATGAATGATAGTATATAATAAGAGATTATTTTCAAAGATGTGGACAACATTTAAAAATCAAAATATTGTGCAGAACCCAAGGGTTAGTAAGTGCTGAACATTGACATGTTAAATAGAGTTTGATGGTTAAGTACATGTATGAAATTGGTTGGGTTATAGTGTCCAGTTATTTGATCAAGCAAGCACTGATGTGATTGCTACTATGAGGGTATTTCATGTTTTTAAATCATTTGCAGTTTGATTGTATCTTTGGCTGAGTGCATCTACAATCAACAAAGGAAATTGCCTTTGTTCAGAGAGCTATACTGGCACAGAACGAGCAGAGTTGCCTGGACTGCTCTGGGTCTGAGCAAAGCATCTTAGGGCCTCCAGAGAATCAGTGCCTAAGACAGGCCGCATCAAAGTTTAAAGTAAATCCCCAATGGAATGTGGGATATTTCCATGGACAGCCGTTTGATGACATTTGGTGAGATTCTTGTAGACATGCCTCTGGGAATCTAATTTCTAAGAGCTTTCAAGACCTATTAATTTTTCCATTGCCTTGGAAATTTATATTCTGATCCTCTAGATCAAATTTCCTTCAGGCATAAAATAGATAAGTCAGAGGATATAAATACATGGCTTAACTTTTGTGGGTCTTTCAAATTCTTTTGGTTATTTTAGTTTAAGCTAGTGTGAAAAAGGTAAATCTGCCTTCAAATGTCCCAGTTTGCTTTTCTGTGGAATAAAGATCCACTTCTCCTTGCAAACCTGATGGGTTCACTGAATATTTAAAATCCATTCCCCTTATAAACCTGTCAAAGTTTCTAAGGCATTTTGAGATTTCAAAATTATTTTGAGAGTTCACCTAGTTTTGCTCGAGTTACTGGTTTGTAATTCTCTGTAATTACTTCAGATTTAGATAATGGAGAAGAAATAACTGAATAAGTATCTCAAGGGCAACTCTTCCTGATGCAGCCTTAATCTAACCTGAAGACCACTCAGATTTCTTGGTCAGTGAATCACTCAGGACATTTTGGTTTTGAGAGAATCCCATTAAGCATGTTTTAGGCTGGTTATGTATTATTACATTTATTTCATCTAATTTCATTCTTAGGATAATAACTTCTCATGCTGTACATAATAATTTCATTACTACAAAAATTCATTGGTGCAGAATATATAACCCTAATTTTGGGTGAAAAGATTATATTTAAAGTTAATGAAATTTTCAGGAATATCACTATTTATGTTTGCTATCAACAGCAAGAAGATTTTCCTATGTTTCAAACAAACTACCTTCAAGAAAGAGACTAGATTCATCAGTGTCAACTAAGGTAAGTTTATAGCATATCACATTCTGAATATCTCTAGTAGAAAATTTGAACTTATGATAGAAACTGTACCTTTTCATTAAGAACATAAGTTTTATTATGCTGTAGCATACACAAACAGGAATTCAGAATATTTATTCAATCTATCAAAGAAATAAAGTGATAATTTCACTAAATTTTATAGTGGTTGTACAACAATCAGACTAAATATTAGTATTAGGAATTATTTGCAGATAATTGATCTCTCATCAAAATAAAATTTTTACATTGATGAATTGTAGAAATTGAAATTTATTTGAAAACCATTAATTCTATGCTGAGCTTACTTTTTTTCCTAATTATATCTTTATTGGAGTTAGTTATATATATTTGCAGGAGAATTTCTGTGGTTACCAAACTACTTAATCAGAGAAGAAAAAAATAAAAAAAATAAAAAATGATGTGTGGCATGAACTATGTATGATACTAGGATATTGCATACTGCTTAATGTAATCCTTTTATTTCTGAATTATATAATAATTTCTTATTTGTATAATTCAAGAAAATGAGGTTTAAAGAGATTAAACAATGAGCTTAAAGTTCACAGCTGCTCAGTTTATTTTAGACTCCTCCACATATCTTCCTTTGAATTTGTTGCCACTCTTTTTATCACTTGCACAATGGATGTTTTAGATATCATTACTTTCATCATTCATGACTTCAATTCTTTTACAGGGATTTTACTCACTATTTGGCCAAAAATGTACATTTTAATGACAATTGTTCTTCTCAACTGATTCTACTCACTTTTGCAGTTAACCTCTGTTAACAGCAGTGATCAAAGTAGCCTGTTCCCTTGGAAGGTAGGATGGAGTTTTAGGTGATTTTTTGAATTAAATATTTATAATGATCTAGAGAACAAACCAGAATCTTGACCTAAGGGATGCACATTTTGGAGAAACTGAAGTACAATTATTGCAAAATGATTTGAAACCTGAGAATTTGAATTTAAATTATCTGCAAGTTAGAGCTTTACATAAACATTCAGAATATCAATTGGGTGAACCAGTAACTTGTTGAATTCCATAATCTTTTCTGCTTAGATAAGGCTTCGCAGCAGCTCATCCCACTACTGCACACCATGGCACATTTCCCCATCCTGCTCTGCTCTTGTGCATGAGATGCAGCACTGAACTGAGTGAATATCAGATACTTATCTGCTAGTGTCAACAGTGTATAACATACAAATTCTGAAAAATTATGGACTTGGATTAATTGAGTGATCATGTGTAAGTAGTTCAACAACCTAATTATGTAGCAATTACTTTTAAATCATTTTATTTTAAGTAACTACATATATTAGAAAACAATATACTATTTCTTAACAAGCAATCTGTGTCAGTCAGAATAAGTAAAATATAGGACAATGAACCATTCCTTAATTATTCAATACTATTTAATTACATTCAAGTGCTAAACACTTTGTGCCTGATATAATCTTGGTAGCTTTAAAAATTTTAAATTTACCCCTTTAAACTGGGTTCTTTAAGTATTTGTATTTCTCATTCACTTTCAGTTGATTCTTGGACATTGTCCAGTTCATGCCGGAAAATGAAAAGTTGACTTTATGGCTAAAGCCTTATATTTAAATATATGCAAAATAGTTTTATTTTTATTAGGTAATTGAAACATTTGTTGTTTGACAAATAATACAATTAACAGGAATAAAATATATTATTGATGATCAGACTAACACTTGAAATGTAATCTCTAATGGTCAAATTGAATAAAATACCTAATTATGTTTACTATAAAATGATTCCATATATTTTAATAAAATGAGATGTTAAAAAAGAAAAAGCAGCAAAATTCTGTAAGAAAAACAATATTTTTATTCTATGTGTGTCCACACATTATTGTAGTAAATGTTGCATTATTGTGATCAGACTGTACATTTTTATTCATAATCATGTTTTTTTAAATCTATTCAGATACTCAGCAAAACATACCAACCTGAAATACATGGAAAGCCACAGCAACATCTCAGAATTCATTCTTTTGGGACTTTCTTATGACCAGGATATACAAATATTTTGCTTTGTGCTGTTTTTATTCTGTTATGTTTCCATCTTGGTAGGAAACCTGCTGATTCTTGTCTCTCTTCAATGCAGCTTGCTTTTTCACCAACTCATGCACTATTTCCTCAACCATTTATCGTATAGGGACATCTGCTTTACCTCTAGTGTTACACCCAAACTGATAAGTGACTTGTTAGTGGGTACCAAAACCATTTCCTAATGTAATTGCATGTTACAGGTTTTTACCATCCACTTCTTTGGAGGTATTGAGATCTTCATTCTTACTGCCATGGCCTTTGATCACTATGTTGTCATCTGCAAAGTTCTGCACTATATGATTATCATGAACAGGACAAGATTCAAACTTCTAGTCTTGGCTGCTTGAGTGGGAAAGGCTGTTAATTCAATCCCTTAGTTGTCTATGACAATCCCGTTGCTCTTTTGTGACCCGAATGTAATTGATCATTATTTCTGTGATATCTTCCCACTGCTAAAAGTTGCCTGTACTGATACCTATATCACAGGTGTCCTTGTGGTTGCCAATTCAGGTATTATCACCTCGGTAAACTTTGTTGTCTTATTTATTTCTTATATTATCATATTATTTATCTTAAGAAATCATTCAGCCGAGGGAATTCGCAAAGCCCTTTCTACTTGTGGGTCTTATATCACGGTGATTGCCTTATTCTTTGGGCCTTCAGTCTTTGCTTACCTTTGACCACCTAAGTTTTACCCTGAGGATAAAATATTTGCACTATTTTACACCATCATTGCACCTATGTTCAATCCCTTAAATTATACTCTCAGAAATACAGAGATGAAAAATGCCGTGAGAAAGGTTTGGTGTCAAATGTTATTTTCAAAGGAAGCACACAATTAATGTGGAATCAAAAAATAAAAACTACCACAGATAATCATTCTATTACTTTCATGATACAATGGATGAGGTCACTAAGACTTACAGGTTTCATGCAATTCAATACTAATTCTACCATACAAAAGTGACTTAGAAACATAATTATGTGAAGAATTTAGATGAAGTTGATAGGGTAGCTGCAAATAACTTATCCAGTTCAAAGCAATTAAAGCAATGCTAAAAATTGGAATCAATTTTAAGGAAAAAATTTATTGCACATTTTATTTAAAAGTTCACATTGCTAGAAAGATCACATGGTGACATGTTACTACATTCTGTTTTAATAGAGAACTTAAATCTATAGTTTAAGGAATAATTTCAAATTTTTATATTTGTTATTTATTCATACATCCTCTTGAAGCCTTCAAAATTGAGCAATAAGGATACCATTATGATACATCTTACTTACTGTGTTTCTTGGGGGTCAACACTTTTGAATTGCTATAACAAAATAACTAGGAAGATAGATTGAAAATCAACAATTCAGAAGGCTGATTATTCAATTATTGGTGCCACCTGTTGACCAGAATTGAAAATTATTTCCCATATCCTATAAGGAACTGAATTATATAATGCAAGTGGTGACTTACCCCTTCCTACCTAAAACTGGTAAGTAAATAGATAGTAATTAGTTCCAGAAACAAAGACATTTCATATTAATATGGAAACAAAATAAGCAAAAAAAAAAAAAAAAGATGTGTTCTAATAAAATAATCTGCAAGCAAAAATATTGTGATACAATACATAAAGCAAATAATCTTGTAAATAACCCATAGTTGAAATTTCAGGGAAATAGTTCCTGAAGAAACCAGAAGAAAATTTGATAAAATGCCACTCCTAAAAAATTATCTCTTAGGACACTGAGCATTTATATTAAGGGGGAAGGGAATAAATTAGAGGATTATATGAAAAGAAAAATAATTAAAATACAGAAGGAGATTCAGAATATATGCATACAGTACAAGAGTTACACTCATTCTGGAATTAATGTACAAAGAAGGATGAATGATATGTATAAATAGTGATGGAGATAAATATAAGTATGGTTCTTATAGTTGAAAAGAATTTTCAAATTATTATTTTGTCATGATACTAATAATGGAAAAAAACTGTTGCCATATTTAACTTCTTTTTGGAAAACCATCTTAAGAAAATATGTGAAAGTCCTAAGATTTGAGGGAATGTTTTGGATCGTGAAACATTTTATTACCATACTACTTGTATTTCACTATAACTCATAGTGTGACAACATGTATGTTTCATTTAAAAAATTCTAACAAGAATTCAAATGTAACAGTTTCTTTTTTTATTTGAGTGTGTAACCTTTCTCATATGGAACATTTCCTCTGGTACTAAGAATTATGCATTAATGAGGAAATAAGTGACACCTAAAAAGACAAATGCTCTAACATATATCCCCAACTGTAAATCAAGGAGGGAATGAAATCTGGCAGACTATCACTCTTCTGTAATATCCTTTTAGTTATTTTTTTATATATATCAAGGAAATATTACTATCCCAATTAATGCTGACCCCCACATTTAAGAACCAGAACATATGAACCAAACTCTCTTCATGCCTTGGTTCTCATTTCTCCAGACTTTTCTCCCTACTGCCAGGCACTTGTAGTTTCTCAATAGAATGTTTGTGTTACTTCCACACAGTTTTTCTTTATTTTTAAAATATTTTTCTATTTTTTTAAAGACACTTAGATTACACAAATGTTACACAAAAAATATAGGGATTCCCATATGCCCCATTCCCCACACCTCCCACAACCTCCCACATAAACAACATCCTTCATTAGTGTGGCACATTCATTGCAATTAATAAATGCACCCTGGAGCATAGCCATTGAGCATGGACCATAGTTCACATTATAGTTTACACTCTCTCCCACATAATTCTGTAGGCCATGGGAAGATATATAATGGCATATATCTGTCATTGTTATGCCATTCAGTATAATTCCAAGTCGCGAAAAACCCCTGCATTATACCTGTCTTTCCCCCACTTTGCCCCCAGAGCCTTCAGTGACCACTGCCTCCACATCAATGCTGTCATTTCTTCCATTGCTAGAATCACAAGTCTATTGTTGAATACCAGTAAGTCCACACTAGTCCATAGTTCATTCCCTGATCATGAAGATTCTGGGATGGTGATGTCCACTCCATCGCTAATTGAGAGGGTCTTTGATTCCATAGAGCTGATGGATGGGGCTCTCTTGCTTGCAGTTGTAGGCTTTATCATTTCCTTGGTATGGTGGTTGTCAATCCTCACCTCCTTGCTAATTGTCCTGGGAAAGTCCAATGAACTTGAGAGTAGGTGTTGCAACTCGACTGAGGCTCAGAGCCCAGCTGGCACATGGACAGCCCAAAGAATCAATTTGGTTGGATGCACACCTACCAACTCCAGTAATAAGTATAGGTTCAAATAGAACAGGCAGTTGAGCCATAATAGGGAAGTCATAAATGAGTCCAACTCTGTCACTCTCCGGAGCACAAACTCCAAAGTAGGGCTGACTGGCAAGGCACCAAACTCCAGAGTTATCTGCCCTGATCATAGGACCTGGATATATCCAGAGCCCTCAGGAACCCCCCTATTTGAGGTAGTATCCACTTTGGAAGTCTAAAAAATCCTGCTGACATGTGTATAAGTGTTATCTCTGGGATGACCTCCTGACTCACTTTGAAGTTTCTTAGCCATATAAACTCATTTGTCTTGACCATTCACCCTCTCTTTTTTTGAAGTTTTCCCAGTTGCATTGCTAGTTGGTGCATGGTAGTAATCCCATGGTGCCAGGGAAGTTCATCCCTGAGAGTCATGTCCCTTGCTGATGGGAAGGTAATGCATTTATATGCTGAATTTGGCTTAGAGAGATTCAACTTTTAAACAACAAGGAAGCTCTCAGAAGGCAACTCTTAGGCAACCCACAACACTAAGCTAAGTTTCAATTTCAAGAGCAAAGTTTCACAATCATAGTCATCAATATCAAGTGCCGATCCATGAACCATCCTCCTTCGTCAGTCATTGCCCCTGCACTTGGGGAATAGTTGCTGCTACATGAGAGAATGTGACAAAGCTCTCCAGGATGGGTATTCAATATTCTCTCAGTTATTGTGTGAATCTCCACCCACTGTGACAATGACCCATGAACATTTGAACACATTTATATACCTTATATGTGTATCCAGGTGAACTTCTCCCCATGTATCCCCCATCACTGATACCCCACACCAATGATCCACCCCTGCCCCATTTGTAACCCTTCTGTGATCTAAAGCTTCTTTAAAAATGAATCCAGTAAAATAGCCAAGTACAGTTAATAGGAAAATGAAATAATAATGGCAGGTTTAAATTTAAGAAAGAAAATGCATAATAATTTAAAGAAAACTAAAAATAAAATAAATTTTAAAACTGGGATATTATAAAATAATGAAAAATATTTATAAATTTTTTTTTGACAATTTGCCTTTCATCACTGTAATAGCTGTTGTCCTGTATGTATAGTGATATTTTCTTCCATTTATTCCCCAGTGTCTTACTTTTGTTCATTTTGTTTTCAAAGAAGATTTAGGTCACAGTAAAGTCACATGCAGAAGGCAGAGGATTCCCATATACCCAACATTCTCCCCCTTTTCTGCCTTCCCATATTAATACCTGTTTATATGTAGATGGTACATTTGTTACAATTGTTATACAAATAGTGTAATATAGCTGCTAACCATGGTCAATGGTTTACATTATGGATTATGTTTTAGACTTTACACTTTTATGAATTTCAATGATATTTAGCATGGTCTGTGTTCATCAATGCAAGATCATGTAGAACACTTCCATTGCCCACTAAATAGCTCCTATTCCTTCTATTCTATTGTTCCCTTCCCCTCCCCTCAGGACCCACTGTGACCACCCATCTTCACTCCTTGGATGACAAGATTCATAGTTAACTTGCAACAACACTGAGGTCTTGACACATGGGTTTGTCCTCCCCTATTAGGAACTGCCCATGCTATTGAAAGACTCCCACCCCACTGTTTGAGAACATATTTGTCCTCCCCAGGATGGGAGTCCAACTCATTGCCACTCATTATGAAGGGTCTGCACCCACTAATACAACACATTATGACAAAATGTTCACTCGCACACTACCTAGAAGCTTGCCCCAAGTGTGCCCTGTCCTGAATGTCCCTCCAACCAACACCCTAAACCAGTAATCTTTCCTTGTCATATTGCCATAAGAGAGCTACCAATTTTGTACTTTCAAACACATACCCACCCATCACCAGTGTTCACCTGGTCCCTCTCCTAACCCTCCCTCCACTTTCCTGGACTTTCCAACCCACCCTCCCCAATCTAACCACCACTCATTCCTGCACCACCAAACCCAGTAGTACCACTACAGCCCTGTCATATCCCTTCAATGCCCAACTACACAATTCCAACATATGATAGATTATACATGTATGAGCATTGGCTAACAACCTTCTTCTCCCTTTCTATTTCCTGTAAACCTATTTTCCAGATAATAGCTCTCAGAGTCTTCTCAATTTGGTTAATTTATATCAGTGATGTCATGTAATATTTGTCCTTCAATACTTGGCTTGCTTCACTCAACATAAGGTCTTCAAGATTCAGCCATGTTATCCTGTGTGTTAAAACTGTACTCATTCTTACAGCTGAGTAATATTCCTTTGTGTGTATGTATCATATTTTGTTTATCTATTCTTCTGTTAATGGGCATTTGGGTTGATTCCAGCTTTTGGCAATAATGAATAATGCCACTATAAACACTGATGTGCATATATCTGTTCATGTCTTTGCTTTCAATTCTTCTGGGTATATACAAAGAAATGGAATTGTTGGATTATATGGCAGTTCTATAGTTAGTTATTTGAGGAACGACCAAACTGTCTTCCACAATGACTGGACAATTCTATATTCCCACCAGCAGTGGATGAGTGTTCCCATTCTTCCATATCCTCTCCAACATTTGTAACCCTACATTTTTTAATAGCCACCAGACTATGTGTATTGTGTATTGTATTGTATCTCACGGTAGTTTTAATTTGTATTTCCTTAATTGCTAGTGATATTGAGCATCTTTTCTTATGTTTTTAGCCATTTTTATTTCTTCCTTGGAGATGTGTCTTTTCAAGTTGCTTGCCCATGTTTTAAATGGGTTGTTTGTCTTTTTATTTTTGTGGTGTAGGATTTCATTATATATGCCAGATATTAGACTCCTATCATATATATGGTTGCCAAATATTTTCTTGATTGGAGAGGCTGCATTTTTACTTTCTTGATAAACTCCTTTGAGGTGCAAACATTTTTAATTTGGAGAAGATCCCATTTATCTAATTTTCCTTTTGCTGCTCGTCTTTGGATGTGAAGTTCATGAAACCATTTCCTATTACAAAGTCCTGTAGATGTTTCCCTACATTATCTTCCATAGTCTTTATGGTCTTGGCTCTTATATTTAGATCTTTGATCCAATCTAGAGTTGATTTTTGTATGAAGTGTGAGATCGTTTTCCTCTCTCATTCTTTTGGATATGGATATCCAGTTCTCCAAGCACGATTTGTTGAAGAAGGCATTCTCTCCCAGTTGAGTGGGCTTGGTGGCCTTGTTGAATATCAGATGACTGTATACATGAGGATCCATATCAGAACTGTCAATTCGGTTCCATTGATTGGTATGTCTATCCTTGTGCCAATACCATGCAGTTTTGAGAACTATAACTGTAGTTTGTTTTGAAGTCAGGTAGTTTGATTCCTTCAATTTCATTTTTATTTTTCAATATGTCTATGGCTATTTGGGGCCTATTGCTCTTCAAAATAAATTTCATAGTGTTTTCAATTCAGTAAAAAATGCTGTATTGATTTTTATTGGGATTGAATTAAATCTGTAGTTTAGTTTAGGTAGGATAGAAATCTTAATGATGTTTATTCTTCTTTTCCATGAGAAGGGGATATTCTTCAATTTATATAAGTCTTCTTTGATTTCCTTTAACAGTGTTGTGTAATTTTCTGTGTATAAGTCATTTACATCTTTAGATAAATGTTTTCCTAGGATTTGATTATTATTTTTTTCTCGGTTTCCTCCTCAGGTTGCTCATTATTGGTTTATAGAAATGCTACTGGTTTTTGCACATTGATCTTATAACCTGTGACTTTACTGAACTCATTTATAATTTCTAGATGTTTTGTTGTAGGTTTGTCAGGGCTTTCTATGTATAGGATCATGTCATCTGCAAATAGTGAAATTTTTACTTCTTCCTTTCCAATTTACATGCATTTTAAATCTTTTTCTTGCCTCAGTGCTTGAGCAAGTACTTCTAAGGCAATGTTAAATAGGAGACGTGATAGTGGGTATCCCTGTCTTGTTCCCGATCTTAGAGGGAAAGCTCTTAGGATTTCACCATTGAATATGATGTTAGCTGTGGGTTTTTCATATATACCCTTTATCTATTCCTATCTCTTGCAGTGTTTTTGTTAGGAATGGTTGCTGTATTTTGTCAAATGCTTTTTCTGTGTCTATAGATATGATTATGTGACTTTTTTTCTTTCAATCTGTTTAAGTCGTGTATTACATTGATTGATTTTCTTATATTACATTGATTGATTGCATACCTGGAATGAAACCCACTTGGTCATGATGTATAATTAATTTTATGTGTTGTTAAATA
The DNA here is from genome assembly GCA_029593785.1 of Cabassous unicinctus. Taxonomy (NCBI): domain Eukaryota; kingdom Metazoa; phylum Chordata; class Mammalia; order Cingulata; family Chlamyphoridae; genus Cabassous; species Cabassous unicinctus. The sequence continues at coordinate 26,733 of JAQZBX010004832.1, forward strand.
TGATTAGTAAGAATTTTGTTGAGGATTTTATTCGAGTGATTGGTCTGTAATTTTCCTTTATTGTGGTGTCTTTGGCTTTGGTATTAGGGTAATGTTGGCATCATGAATGAGTTAGGCAAGGGTCATTCTACTTTTACTTTTCGGAAGATTTTTAGTAGGATTAGTGTTAACTCTTTCCAGAATATTTGGTAGAATTTACCTGTGAAGCTGTCTGATCCTGAGATCTTCTTAGATGGGAGGTTTTTGACTACTGATTCTATCTATTTACTTTTGATTGGTCTGTTGTGTTCATCAATTTCTTCTTTCATCAATGTAAGCTGCTTGTGAGTTTCTAGGAATTTGTCCATTTCCTCTAAATTATCATTCTTGTTGGCATCTAACTTTTCAAAGTATCCTCTTAAGATTCTCTTTTTTTATGGGGTCAGTGGTGATTTCCCTTTTCTCATTTCTTATTTTGTGTATTTGCATCTTCTCTATTTTTTTTTCTTTTTTAGTCTAGCTAAGGGTTTGTCAAATTTATTTTTCTTCTCAAAGAATCACCTTTTGGTTTTGTTTATTTTTTCTAGTGCTCCCTTATTTTCTATTTCATTTAGTTCTGCTCTAATCTTTGTTTTTCCCTTCTTTCTACTACCTTTGGGATCAGTTTGTTTTAGTTTTTCTAATTCTTCCTGGTGTGTAGTCAGGTCTTCAATTTTAGCTTTTTCTTCTTTTTTGATATATGTATTTATGGCTATGAATTTCCCTCTTGGTACAGCTGTTGCTGCATCTCATAGCCTTTGATATGTTGTGTTGTATAAGAGTGTGTTGTTTAACTTCCATATCTTTGTGCCTAATCTGGTTCTCTGCCTCTTATTGATTTCCAGCTTCATTCCATTGTGGTCAGAGAATTTACTTTGCATATTTTCAATATCTCTGAGTTCATTGAGCATTTTTCTGTGGTCTAGCATGTGCTCTATCTTGGAAAATGATCCATGTGCACTCGAGAAGAATGTATATCCAGCTGTATTTGGGTGTAGTGTTCTGTGTATGTCTATTTGGCCCAGATCTTCTAATGTGTTATTCAAAGACTTTGTTTCTTTATTGATTCTCTGATGAGATGTTCTGTCTAATGATGACAAAGGTGTATTAAAGTCCCAGACTAAAATTGTAAAGGCATCTATATTTCCACTTAGTTTTTCCAGTGTTTGCCTCATGTATTTTGAGGCACCTTATTTAGGTGTATAAATGTTTATGATTGTTCTTCTTGAAAAACTACCCCTTTTACTAACATATCATGTATGTATTTGTGTCTTAAAATGTTTTTGCATTTAAAGTCTATTTTGTCCAATATTAGTATAGCTACTCTGGTCTTTTTTTTTTTGGTTATTGTTTGCTTGTAAGATTCTTTTCTAGCCATTTACTTTCAGCCTCCTTTTGTCCCTGGGTCTAAAAGGGGTTTCCTGTAGAAAACACATAGATGGGTTATATTTCCTTAAGCATTTTGCCAATCTGTCTCTCTTGTATGGTGAGTTTAATCCATTAACAATCAATATTATTACTCTCAAAGATTTACTTACATTAGCCATATTTTATCTGGGTTTATGTATGTCAAATGTTGTTTTTATTTCTCTCTTTGTCTTTTTCATTGTTCTTACACTTTCCTCCAATTCTTTCTTGCCTGTTTCTTTCTTTCAACCTGGAAAACATTTTAAAGTATTTCTTAAAGGGCAGGTTTCTTATTGGCATACTCTCTTAATTTCTGTTTATCTGTGAATATTTTGAACTGTCCATCATTTTTGAATTCCAGCTTTGCTGGATAGTAAATTCTCAGCTAGAAATCTTTTCTTTTAGTACCTTTAATATGTCATAACACTGCATTCTTGAATCCATGGTTTAAGATGAGAAAACCACACATAATCTCACTTAGCCTCCCTTGTTTGTGATGGTTGTCCTTTCTCTTGCTACTTTCAGTATTTTTTCTTTGTCTTGAGCATTGGAGAGTTTGACATATATATGTCTTGGAGTAGGCCTGTTGGGATTTATACTGTTTGGGGTTTCTTGTGCTTCCTGGACATGTACATCCATCTCCCTCAATTTGGTTGGGAAGTTTTCAGCCATTATTTCCTCCAACACTCCTGTCTCTTTTCTTCTCTCTTCTCCCCCTGGGATGCTTATAATGTGTATGTTTGTGTGTTTTGTGTTGTCGTTCAAATCCCTAAGTACCTGCTGGATTTTTTTCTATCTTTTTATCTAACTGTTCTACTCTCTGTTTAATTTCAGATGTACTGTCTTCTACATCACTAATTTTTTCCTGTGCCTGTTACAGTCTGCTGTTATGTGCTTCCAGTGTATTTTTGATTTCTTGGATTGTGCCATTCATCACCATCATATCTGTTATCTTTTTATGTATGTTTACAATTTCTTTAGTATTTTCTCCGAGTGTCTTCTTAATGTCCTTGATCTCTTCTTTCAGTTCATTAAGTTGGTTCATGACATGGAGGGCTTTAATTAGTTGTTCAATATTCTGCATCTCTTCCTGGTTTTTAGTTTGTTCATTGTACTGGGCCATGTCTTTCTGTTTTTTAGTATGGTTTGTAATTTTCTGTTGCTGTCTTGTCATCTTTTTGTCTTGATGGGTTTATTCAGTTGATTAGCTTCTCTCTCTACTCTATGGTTTTATTTAGTTGCTGTTTTTCTGTATGTCTTAAGTTTTCTCTTTGACACTTTTTTCCTTTTATTTTGTTTCCCTGCTGTTGTTTATGTTCCCTTGATGGAAAAAGATCAGGGACAGAGAAAGTGAAAGAGGTAAGAAAAGAAACGGATAAATGTACTAATAACAGTAAAAGTTAGAATAGGAGCAGTATAAGATCTTGGATAATGAATATTTAACTCATGTAAGCAGTGTAGAGCAATAGTAATCAAAAAATGTAGGACCAATAATGAAATGGTAAACTGAATAGAGAAAAATATATAGAATGAATTAAAAAGCCAGAATGATGAGGAGAGAGGGAAAGAGAAATAAAAGACAGAAAGAAAACAGAATAGACAATATAGACAAAAACTAGAAATTTTGAGGACTAAACAAAGAGAGGTGGAATAGCAACAGAAAGGGGAAGATGGAAAGATGAAGGAAGGAAAAGATAACATTGGTATACAAAATGGGTATACACAAAAAGGGGAAATCAAGGAAGAGGAAATACATCAAACAAGAAACAAGCTGGCAGCACCTAATTAAGAAAGGTAAAAAGAAAAAAAAAGGGTAGAGGCAGAAAGAAGAAAGAAAAAAGAAACAAAAGAGAAAAAATAAACACACAAGCAACCAGTCAAACACAAACTAAGGATAAACAACCTTTCCTCTTAGGGCCCTGAGGAGTGTCTCAGACTTCCCATGTTCACCAATGAATTACCCTGCAGCCTGCCTTCTGCAAGTTTTGAAAAGGGATTTTGTGAGTAAACTAAGCTAAATTTTTTAAAAATGTAACAATTTTAGGAAAAATAAGAGACTCAAGAGAAGCTAATATAAAAATAATGTCTATGTTTTCCCTGTCTTAAAGTATCAGCTGGATGTTTGATATCCTGGTGGACCACTGCTCTAAGTGTTGCCAGGAATTCAACTTGGGACAGCATATATTCAAGGCACAATCTCCTCCATAAAGATAACCTTTCTCACTTGGTCTGCTAGCTCTTCAGAAAGCTATCCAGCCACTTTCCCTTGGGCAGGTTTGACTTTTGGCAGTTGGGTAGTTTCCTGCTGATTAGGAGTCTGCCCCTGCCTCCTTTCTATTCTTATTGCTTTCTCTCCCACAGTGGTAGAATGCAATAGCCTGTCTTAGTGGATAACCCCCTCACCTCTCCTGGTCAGGTTGAGTTCCTTTCTGAAATTCAAATGAAACCCTGGCGATGAACTCACTGCAGAAAAATTACTCTCAACCCTCTTCCAAAACAACCCCTCTTCCCAGGGGACCGCAAATAGGCTCTTGGAAGCTAATTAAGTTGTTCCTACTGCCCACCTTCCTTTTGGGAGTTGAAATTTTGATAGTTTTCAGCATGGAACTAGTCAATTGCCTGACTCTGTCCCCTCCCTGGCCAAGGTTCTCTATCCCAGGGTCATTAGGTAAATAAGGCTTACTCAGCAGATTCACCTTTCCCCTCTTCCAGGTGCCACCTTGATCTGACTGGTATGCACCCCAAACTCAAATGGTGTCCAGGCAACCAAACCCACAGAAAGGAAACCCTTCTCCAGCACTTGCCAGAACCCTTCCATTCTGAGAGAATGCTCCCTTCTGCTGGGTGGCCAGCAAGAGTCGAAGCTCACAGCACCTTCCTGGCCCAAGGGTGGGGCTTAGCCATCCACAGTTTCTAGCCACAGAAAGAGAAACTCACAGTTTTACCTAGAGCAACATATCCCCCTGTCCAGCTCCCTCCAGATTGATGCTCCAAAGCCTCCCACTCTGTGGGTTCCCAAAACAGCTTACTTGGGCAGGATCTTACCCCGACTCAGCCATCCCATGTGAGAGAGATGGTTAGTACCCTTTTAAACTGAAGCCATCTTTCTGCTTCCTTCTCACCATCTTCTTACCCTTCTGTGGTCCCAATGAGTTAGATGACTTCTCCTGTTATGTGTACCCTTTGCTGAAATTGGCCTGCACTAATGCATACAAATTTGGTTTCCTGATAATTGTCAATTCAGCTGTGATTGTTTTGGTTAATTTTTTTATTTTGATGGTGTCTTATTTCTTGATTATACACCATCAGGATTTATCCTGCCAAAAGCCATAGCAAATTTCTTTCCACTTGCAGTTCTCACATAACAGTTGTGGTGTTATTCTTTGCACCTATTCTCTTCATTTATGTTAGACCAGCCTAACTTTTCCAGAAGGTAAAGTGTTTACTCTTTTCTAAACCATCATTGCTCCCATGTTCAACCCTCTGATTTACACTCTGAGAAACTTGGAGATGAAGAATGCTTTGAGAAAAGCATGGTGCCATCATTTCTTTTTCAAAAAGAAGTAGTTTATTTGAAGGCTATTGCTGAATTTCATTCTAAGTACTGTTAATTAGGTGTGTGCTTAACCCCAAGTCCTAATATAAATCTCAAATCATAAATAAATTTTATTCAAGATTATGCAAAAGCAAATCTTAAATTATAGATCAGTGTCTTCAACTCTTGCCAAGACCTCTTTTTGATTAAGTATATTTGATGTGTTTTCTCATGGAAAGTTTTCCTTTGCTGTATTTACTTATCTCCCTCAAATCTGCCTTATGTTTATTATTCATTCTGACAGTATAAGGAAGTGTTTTCTCTGCTCCTTTTATAATTCTTTTGACGATATCGAACTGGAAGCCACCTGATATAGGAGAAATAACGTTTTTAGACATCCAGGTCCAGGATCAAAAAGCAGAGCTTAGAAATATGGATTTTCCAGCTGAGGACAATAGATAAAGAAGTGAAGCATTTAACCACCTTGGCTATTCAGTATTCATAAACATTCTTTTATACAATTTGAAGCTCCTAATAAAACAGAAACATCTTTCTCTTTACACTGATCAAGATGCTTCTAGAAAGATATTTTCGTCCTCTAACACAAAATGAGAAAAATACCATTCCCCAAATCTTGGTATATGATTGTATTAGTTAGGGTTCTCTAGGGAAATAGAATCAACAGGAGATATCTGTAAATAATATGAGATTTTGTAAAATTCTCTCAAGTGACCACAGGGATGCACAAGTCCAGGTTCTGCAGGCAGGCTGCAAACCAGGGGCTCCGATGAAACTCCAATAAAGGTCCTTAATAAGTTTCCAGGAGACATTGGCTGTCCAAAGGTGAGCTGGGAAATTCTGTCTGATTGCTGAAATCACTCCCCCTTTTAAGGTATTCAGTTGATTGGATAAAACATCACTTATTGCTGAAGGCAAACTCCTTGGTTGATCATAGATGTAACAGCCATCTCTGCAGTAAACTCACTGATGACTAAAGTCCATAAATGTCTTTGTATTACAATTAGTCCAGTGCTTGCTTGACCAAACAACTGGGCACCATTACTTTGCCCAGTTGACATATTAGCCTAAACATTACAATGACTCTAAATAATGTTAACTAAAATGTTAATTTCTCTTCTAGTTCAGATTACAATCACAAATGAATTATGGGTAACATAAACATTGGATTGTAAAATTAACAATCAAAAATATCTCATATAAAATAAGTACAACTTATTAGTTCATATAAATATATAAACTAACAATCAAAGGAAATTATGCATTGCTACCACAGGTCTTATTACTGTAGTTGGTCATCAGATTCATTTATATTTTTATTTCTTCCTGTTTATGCTCCACTTTCCCTTTGCTCTCAGTCTGACATCTTTTTCTCATTCATTATATAGTCTTCCTATTTTTGATCCATTATCTAGTATTCTTGAGTTTCTAAATCCTCAATGATCCTGGCATTTTACTTCCTTTATTTATCATTGCTTCTTACTGTTTGTCTTGTAAATTTTAAAAGTTTCTTAGAGAATCCCCTGGATTGCAGGTATTGATCATCTACCCTCATTATATGGAAACAATCACATTTCTCCTGGCCATCAGTACCAATCAATACATCCCCTCTTTTGTTGATTGGGTTAGTAAGAGGGTGAGGAGCACCAAATGTTCAGGTGGCATTTTCACTTACCAATTCAATAAAATCATTTCTGAGTTCCTCTATAAAAACATAATCTTTTTAAAATATATTTTTTATTTGTTTTTAAAAGATACTTAGATTACATAAATTGTTACATAAAAAATATAAGGGATTCCCATATACCCCACTTTCCAGACCTCTCACTTTCCCCCACATTAACAACTTATTTCATTAGTGTGAAACATTCATTAGAATTGATGAACACATTTTGGAGCCTTGCCCCTAAGCATGGACTATAGTTTACATTGTAGTTTACACTCCTTCCCACTCAATTCTGTAGGCTATGGCAGGATATATAATGGCTTGTATCTGTCACTGCAATGTCATCCAGGTCAATTCTAAGCCCTGAAAATGCCCCCATATTACACCTCTTTTTCCCTCTCCCTGACTTCAGCACCTCCAGTGGCCACTCTCTCCACATCAATAATATAATTTCTTCCATTGCTAGAATTACAATAAATCTATAGTAGAACACCAGTTAGTCCACTCTAGTCCATATTTTATTCGCAAATCCTGAGGATACGGGGATGGTGATGCGCATTCCACCTCTAATTGAGAGGGGACTTCGATCCCATATGGCTGATGGATGGTACTCTCTTGCTTGCAGTTGTAGACTCTCTCAGTTACTTGGTGTGGTGGTTGTCCATCCTCACCTTCCCGTCAGCTGTCCTGGGTGAGTCCAGTGAACTGGAGCGTAAGTTCTGCAACTCTGCTGAGGCTCAGGGACCCAGCTGGCACATGGACAGGCCAGAGATTCAAATCTCCTGAATGTACACCTACCAACTCCAGCACAAAATATAGGTTCAAACAAAAAGGACAGAAAAGGCATGTGTAGAGAAGTCACTTATGAAATGCAAAATGTCAAAAAAAATTTAATATTTTTCATTTTTTAATACCCCATTTTTAAAATTTTATTTTAATTTTAGTTTTTCTAAATTATTATGCATTTTATTTCTTATGTTTAAACCTATCTTAATTATTTCATTTTCCTATTAATCAAATTTGGCAACATTCTTGACTTCATTTTTGAAGAAGCTTTGGATCACTGAAGGGTTTAAAACTATGGCAGGGGAGGATCAATGGTGTAGGGGCAGTGATGGGGGATATATGGGAAGAAGTTCACCATGGCATACATATAAGGCATATAATTACGTTCAAATATTCATGAAGCTTTGCCACAGTGGGTAGAAATTCACACAACACCTGAAGGATTGTTGAATCCCCATCCTGGGAAGCTCTGCCACATTATCTAATGGAACAGCAACAATCCCCCAAGTACAGGGGCAATGATTTGTGAAGAAAGATGGTCCATTGCTGAGCCCTTGATACTGATGACTATGCTTATAAGACTTTTGCTTTTGAATTTGCAACTTAGCCTGGTGTTGTAGGGTTCCTGATTGTTGCCTCCTGTGAGCCTCCTTGTTGCTCAAATGTGGCCTCTCTCTAAGCCAAACTCAGCATGTGAATGCATTATCTTCCCGCCAGTGACGGACATGACCCCTAGGATGAGCTTCCCTGGCACCGCAGGATTACTACCAAACACTGGCTGGTGATACAACTGGAAAAAGACCTTGAATAAAAAGGGGAAAATTAAAGACAAATGAGTTTATATGGAAAGAGACTTCAAAGTGAGTCAAGAAGTCATCAGAGAGGTAACGCTTATGCATATCTCAGCAGAATCTCATAGATGGCCAAAGTGGACACCATCCCAACAGTGGGTCCCCTGAGGGCTCTAGAGACACTCAGGTCCTGAAATCATGGTGGACAGCTCTGCAGTTTGGTGCCTTGCCAGTGGGCCCTACTATGGAGATTGTGCTCCTGAGTGTGACAGAGCATATTTTGTAACTATGACTTTGAACCAACTGATCTGAAAATGAAGTATCTGTAACATAAAATTTTCCATCTCTTAATCTATGTGATAGTGATTTGGACATGTTCTTGTTGTAAAAATTCACTCCATGCACGTTATGATTGTGCAGTTTTCTATATGTTAATTAAATTTCAATGAAAGTCCTTTAAAATTGTTTGAGGAATTACTAAATGAATGCATTATTGGATGAATATTTATAACACTAAATGACTACAATAGAAATATCAGAGGTTCAAAATTAATGAGTTAATCATCCAACATAAGAAACTAGAAAGTGAGCAGATTACAAACAAAAGAGTAATAATACAAAAAATGAATGAAAAAATAGAAAAGAAACATGCAATCTAAAATTGAACACTTTAAGAAATTTACTACATACATACAATTTCTTATACACAATTCCCTACCTCAAAATTCTCTGAAAACCATTCTTTCCTTTAAGTCTGAAAGGACACTTAACTAATCTAAGACTGTTTATAAAAGTTGTGGATCTTCCTTAGTGCCAATATATATTTTCTGGATTGCATTAACATGCTTGATTACAAAATCATACACTAGATTCTATTGGGATGTAACACAATATAAAATCATATACCATATAACTTTATAAACCTTTGAAAAATCTGTATTCACAAACACATATTGACCAATGCATATCATATAAAATACTAAGAAATAGCATTTGAGAAGAAAACTACAGTTAATATAAAATCTATTCAAATTCATAAAAAATATTAAAAATTAAAAATACAACATAACAATATTTATCTGAGAATTCAAAGAAAATCTAAAAGTTTCTGTAAACATTTAAAATAAAATTAAAGTTTTAAAAATAGAGAAAAAATGTTTTTTAAATTCACTTTTTTAAACATTCTAACCTTAATATCAAACCCAAACAAGAAAGGGATTATAGTCAAATCTCATTCATGAATATAGATATAAACACAATGTAAAGTACTCAGAAGAGAACTTTATATATCACAGCATATAAACAAAATTTTAAACTTTTTAGAGACATGAGAATAACAATGAAATAGTGAGCTGCTGTAATTTATTCTTATATAAGGAAATATTATATTGAATAGAAGACATTTTTTCATAAATTGGTTTAAATATTCAGTGCAATCATAATTAATATCAGAGAAATATTTCTCAGGGAACTCACTGAGTTTATTGTAAATATATGTACAATATCAAAGGGCATTAAAGCCATGACAAACCAGATGGACAAAGAGAAGGGAGAGAGATTGGTCCTCACAAATATCATCATTTATTATATAATATATGAGTAAAACAATGTAATATTAGCACAGGAATAGACAAACTTAGTTCACTGTAACAATAATAGCTCAGGAACATACTCATGCATGCCTGTGATATATGACACAAGAGAAATTGCAATTTAGTGGTGGGATAATGACCAATAATATAAATCTATTATTCATGCTGAAACAAGACATTTTTCATATATGAAAAGATAAAAAAGAAATTTAGTCTCATCTCACACCATATCACAATCCATTTCCTAATAGATTATGTATTAAAGATAAAAGGAAAACTTACCTTTCTGAAAAAAAATTATAACTGAATACCTTTATCCTGTAATTATTGTGGAGCACTTAAATGAAACAAAGATAACCATAAAAATGGGAATTTTAATGTTTCAAATTAAGAACTTTGTTTATTAAAAAATCATCCTAAAGTGAAGGGAAAAATACATAAACTGGAAGCTTATGACTTACTGAAGATTGGTATTCAAAATATATGAACACTCCCAATGAGATAAAAAGTAAACAAACCATTTGAAAAAATAGTCAAAGATGAAAACAGGCTTTTAACAGGAGAGAAAATCCAAATGTCCCATAAACATCTGAAAAGATGATTAGTAATCATAGAAATAAATATTCAAATCACAGTGTAATAAGATTTAACCCTCAGTAGTCTGGCAAAATTTAAAAATATTAAAAACCATGTGGTGGCAGGGATAAGAAATGATGGAAACTCTCATGTATTGCACGTGAGAGTGTTAATTTTACCACCTGATTGGAGAGGTATTAAGTATTAAATTGAATGTATGCATTTCCTATGACTCAGCAACTCAAATAGTATTTATATACATCAGTAGATATTCTTAAAGATTTCCACTGAGATAATTTCGAGAATGTTCTTAGTAGCCTTGTTTGTATTAGCAAAAATAAATAATAAAAATAAAGGAAAGAAAATGGGAGAAAAATAAATTGCTCAATAATAGAAGAATGGATAAATAAATTGTATATTATTCAAACAAAGAAATTCTACAGAAGGAAAAATGAGTTAAGTAAATATATGCCTCAAATAAATGAAAGTCATAAATGTAATTTTGAGGGAAAGAAGTCATTCACAGTAGATTTAAGTTCAAAAACAGTTAAAATTAGAAAATATATTGATTCATGATATATATTTATCCTATCAATGTAAAATTAAATATGAGATTTATTAATGCACAGTTCAGGAATTAGATACCTTTGAGTGGGAGGGAAGGGGTATAGTGGGAAAAGGGCTTTCAAGACACTGTGAAGATACTAGTAATGTTTTATTTCTTAAGTGATTTTGTGGTATGAAGGAGTTCATTTTATTTTGTGTTTTGAGTTTGCCACTCTCTATATATAAATAGTTACAGAAATGGAAAAAGAATTATATATATGTAAACACACTCACAAACACATATAATTAATATTTAAAAATATATATTTACAATTAAAATTATAAAACAGTATTTTGAAAAGCAGATATTGTGCTGATAAAAATTAATGAATTATACAGTCACCTGTAAAATTGACTCAGAAGTCAAGGTAAAATATTAAAAAAATAATTTTTGTAATTTCAAAGCTAATGGGAAGCATTAACATATACATATGAGTGGAATTCTAGAAATTGAGAAGCATTATTCAAATGAGAAATTTGAGAAAATCAACTTGAATTTAAGAAAGACAAAATAATTCAGATGTATATTAATCATCCACTGATATCCCCTGATGGTCAGTCACAATAGCTAGAAATAGAACAATACGTAATAAACTCTAGTGAAATGTCTCAACTTTTATTCTTGAAGTGTATTGACCTCCACTGGAGTTTGTGCTGAGACGTGACCCGACTGTTGGCCATAAAGCAATTAGGCATGATAAGAATAAATCAAATCTTAAGAAAATAAGCATTCTTTCTCAAAGAAAGAGCTTCAGGTGAGGTTATTCTATCACCTCCAAACAAATAGACTCAGTTCTTCTTTGGAAAAGAAATTGAGTGTTCACAGTTCTCAAACTCAATCTGTAATACCACTATTTCAGTATTCGATTTTTTCCAGGGCTCTGTTGACATAAGAGATTCTAGAAGCTGTGTATTCATTCTCCTTTAGAGTTCTGTCACCCTTACGTCCATTTCTGGGTCTAATTTTCAGATGGGTCTACTTTTTGGATTCTGGACAACATAGCTCTAACAGAGCTATGGAGACCACTGGCTTTCACAGCATTCCTTAGGTTGCTTTTAGGCCAAATATGACTACCATATCCTTTACATCAGGCTTCTGTTGCCAATGTCAGGCAATGAAACAATGCTTATGATTATATATTTACCTTTAGTATTCAGGCTCCAAAGTTATTGAAAATCCCAAGGCCCCATCGTTTTCCTTCATTTCATCTCAGCACAGATGAGATGCTGGTTTAGTGCCCTACATATACAAAATAGATTAGAGAGGATTTTCAGCCTGTAGAGAAAACTCTGATGTATGGAACTTGGAACCAGTAGGAAATTCTTCTCTCTTAACCTTCCAAATGGTTTATCTGAGACAAAGAAATTTATATAGATTCTCAGAAGACAATCAAGCAAGACAGAAGAAACATCCTAATGCCAAACAGAGGTCAGTTGGAAAATGCACAACATTATATATTTTTTTCTCCTCTTTCTTGCCTTATTTTCATTTTATTTCATCAGAGAATTTTAGCTCATAAGCTTTTACTCAATTTCCTTTTCTTGGGAAAATTAGGTTAAGATAATTAGCATCAGAAGTTGCCTAGGAAGCAGACCCACAGTATGAAATTTTAGATATTAGTTTCCCTGAAGTCTGAGTGCAATGGGGTCCTCATTGTTGTTGTAGGAATTGATGGTAATGGTCCCTGATATGGTGTCATGATAGTTACCAGTGTTTCAAATGAAGAAATTCAGGATCAGGGAAATCTTTGCCAAGCAACATATACAATGTATGGTTTCACGATCAAGGACTGATAAGCCTAATATCAGAGAAGCTGGAGAAGTATAATTGAAATGAGACTTCTTTGACATTTTCCATTTTGTCTCAGCTCAGACCTTGAACTTGAGAATTTTTTACAACATAAAGTACATGCTTTGTTGCCTCACAATATTGAATGTAATGGGACCCTTGGTTTGTGTTCAAACTTCACAGGGTATAAAGGATTATCACCTTGGCATAATTACTTTTTAAGAATGTGAGATGATTTTCACCACTTTAAACTCCACATTTGACCAACTTTTCTTTTGGAAGTTTTTTCAGTCCACAGAAGAGGTCAGAAAGAGGTTTAGTGTTATAATTTCCCAGGTAATCCACTTTAAATGTCACTTGGAAATTAAGCAGAAAATGTATATTTCCACCCCTGAGACTAAAATTTATATGCAACTTTTGGTTTGGGGAAAAAATCAAACATAAATACCAGTAATAGTATTGCAAAATCAGGAGATGTTGCTTCTCTCTGCACACAAAAACAGGGAAGTCCTACACCCAGGACAGCCTCAATGTATGGTGAAATTCATTAGTCTTTATCAGTATTCTAAACACTGTATTCTAAACACTGTATTCTAAACTGTATTCTAAACACTGAAAACTACATTTAATTCAGACTTAAATTAATTTATCCAATGAGTTCTTCACCTGGTAAGAAAACTTCTAACTAACCTATAAGAAATGAGTATTTTTTTCAAATAGAAGATAGTTTTTATATGCAAGTTATGCATTTTCCTCTATAAGTTCTTATATTTCTTTTGAAATGTGCATTTTCCCTTTTTCCTTCGAGCTTTTGCAAACTTTTTTTTAAAAACCTTAATTCAACCTCAACAAACAAAATAATAGACAAAATGGAGACTAACAGATTTTGGAAGCATTACTTAAAAAAAAACCCTGTCCAGGCAAATTTATCTTACTTAATCCTAAAAACAACAAATGTTTTTAATAATAACTTCCCATTATCTAAGTAAAATGCTGCCAATGACTAGTTCCATATCCTTCAGAAGATGTCAAATAGAAGCAGGCATTTTTCTGATTTTGGGAAATTCATAAAGGAAATAATAGCAATTCTATTCAGTGTCACATACGGGGTATAGTAGAGAAAAGTAAATTGATGGATAAATCCAGTGAGTGATATGCATTTTAAGCAAAACAGAAAAATATAAATAAGAAAAAGAGACACAATTCAAAAGAAATTAAGGAAATGCAGCAAAGTAGAAATTCATTGCTTTCTTCCTTCCTCTTTTGCTCCTCTATAGATGTTATGTATGCAGGGTGAATTAATAGTATGGTTATTATAGGTTTCGAATACCTTAACTTAGAAATTAATGTGGAATAAATTTATTGGGAGAAGAAGAGAACAATGTAAACAGTAAAGAGAAAGAAAATACGATTAATTCTGCTGAGTGACAGGAGAATATTTCGAAACCATGTGGAAAGAAATGCCTTGGGTGAGAAAACGTGGGTTGCAGGAAAACATAGCAAGGAATATGTTCCTAAAATAATTTCAAGAAAGATTTGGAACTGAAAAATGCATTTTCAGTATCCAGATAGTAAGAAAAGAATTAAAATACACCTTAGAAATAGGCATTGTATATCAGCATTTATACAAATTGTAAAGACTGTTTGATTCTGTCATCTGCAAAGCAGGCTAATAAGAAGATTGTAAGTATTACATGAGTCACTATGTGTAAAATGCTGACAGTTGCATTTAGGAGGTGATAAGCATCTAAAAAATATTCACTATTATTACCACTATTAGATTTGAACTGTAATAACTTTCATTTTTATTCTAATTTTAAGTCTTCAATGTACTTTTATTTATTATTTTGGTCACTATATATCAGCTATGTAATGTCTACACAGCAATGTAAGGAAAGGCAAAGAGAAAAAGAAAAGATTAATTCCTATTACATTTTATGTGTCTAATAAATTAATGTATACAACTGTGGAACATTGATATTAGAAATGAACAAATTAAAAGACAAGAAATGAGTGTCAGGTAAATTTATTATCTTGCCCCAGACTATATGGGCATGACTCTTTTTTGGTTCTTGTCTGAATCCAAAGTCTATGCACTGACTATTAGGTCAAATTATGAATGGCAAGAAGAAATCAAGGTGCTGTTGTTGAGTGTCTGAAGAACTGCCTTGGAGAAATAAATTAAGAATGAATTTCTTGGCTGTGCAAAGTATGAATAATGAGATATTTGGAAATCCATTCTTAATTTATTTTAGTGAGTGTTGAAGAAGATAAAGATTTCTATAGGTTTAAAGAGCCAAGGAAAGCTTGCTGGAGATGGAGATGCAAATGCTGTCTTTTGAGCATGAGTGTAATAAAAGGAACTGACATTTTAGAGACTCTAATCTGCCAAGATATATGTAAATGAATTGCAAAGGGGCAAAGTATTATTAAACTTGAGATGGAATAACTTTGTTACACTCAAGGAGACCCAGTGTGGGTGCTGTTATGAGACTTTACTGTCAGGAATGAGGAAGAACTCAATGTAAGTGAGGGCCTGAAGTGTAGTTGCCAAAAGGTGTCATAAATTATCTATTGGTTGCAAATGGTAAGGGAACAAAAGTATGTTACCTGACATATCCTTCAAATATATTCATGAAATAAAGGAGTCAATTATTAACAAAACTTTTTTTAAGAATGTAGGGAAGGACTGAATCCCACATTTTAAGAATTAATAAATTGCAGAATTGGTTTACCATTTAAAATACAAATTTTACAGATTCTAATCTAATACTTTGTAAGAAGGAAGATCGAGATTGAAAGGTAAATGTTCCTGTTTGGGTATAATCTACTGGGGTTAATGCTTCCTACATATGCAAGTTGACTGTACCATCCAGGATGTTGATAGGGGCTTTTGTGCAGAGTTAGGAGAGACAAGATGATTGAGCCTAGCAAGAAATGCAAGGTTTAGATTTATATTGTTATTTCATAAGTTTACTGTGTGAATTGTTTTAATAACTAGAGACAATTTATGCAATATCCCCTTATTTGGTGCTAAATTTGAACAGGCATTATAATAGGATTCTATTTTATTTCTGAAATTTCTTTTGTGATTGTTAATGTAACCGCTGTGAGTGGCAAGATCTTCCATACCTGGCCTGAAAGTCTATTCCTACTGCCTAGCAAAGTGCATGTTATGTAGTAGAAACTCAAAATTTTTTTGAATAAATGAATTATTTTTTCTTTATTTTACTGTCAACATTTTGAAGTTCTTATTTCATGGATTTGATTTGACCTTTTGAAAAGCTGCATGTGTTATACAGAAGGCAAGTGTGTTATTATTTTAGTGAACAGATTAAGAATAGGAGGGATTATGATGAAGTGAAGAAATCTGGCTGGAGATATACCTAGTGAATTTATGTTAGTGTAAAACTGGTCCTTATAACTCCTGTTACCAAGGTCTCTCTTTAAATCATCTAAACATGAAATTAAGGATCTTGTGAATCTATTCTTAACAACAAAATAAAATTGGAAATACAATGCAGGTGATGGAAATATAAATTCTAATTTCATAGGACGATTATGAATTCTAAGGGTATGTGACATTAAGTTGGGGACTGCCAGGAGGAATATTAAACTAAAGGAAATAAAGGAGCCAGTGAGTCATTTATTTATTTGCCTGTTTTGTCAATATATAATCTACTTAACATCTAATAAAGAGTGTGTTTCAAACAATCCTGACTCCTTAATTAATGAAATTTTCTAAGTACATTTTATACTATTGTTTCCTGTAAGAATCATGTTCTTCAAGGGCCTTATGAACAAAGTATTAAAAAGATTTTAAACTCTGGGAAAGGAAAAAAGGTGTACTTATAACTATGAACACAAATTGGCAAATTAATTATAATTGAATGCAACAGTGATATAAACTCAATTTTTTTTTAAATAAATAACTTCTGGGTTTTATCTGATTATAGAAATACTAAGAATATATGCTATATTCTGAAAAGTATTCCTTGGTATGATTAATGAAATCATTATTTCCAAAATAAAAAATTCAGTCACCTTTAATAATAACAGAAGAAATAGGGAAACCATAAATTTTTCATTAACCCATGTAATCCTTTGTTTATTAAACTAATAAATAATTGAAGTCCAATGTATTCTAAGAGTCATTCACAGATATGAGCATTGTTCTAGTCTCACCATGTAGGGAGCCTTCTTTTCTAAATTTTATGTAAAAAAAATGTTATTATTTAATCTATTTATTTAAATCAAAAGAGATATTATAGTCACTTAGGATTCTCATGCTATCATTTTTCATTATTCTCCATAATATTGTTAAATACATAATGTTTTTAATCCAGGATTAAGAACTCAGATGACGCCAAATTGATACTAACATTGAGTGCAAACAAGTTAATAATCAAGATAAAAAATATTTGATGCAATCTTTAAAAAATAATGCAAAATTCCACAATAAACAAAATATCAAAATTTTAAATAAAGACAGGATCCTATCCTCTACTTGTACAACTCACCTTACTCACTTCACCCTAGACCTGTATATCAGGAAGGCAAGTTATGCCAAAACAAGAAATACATCCAAACTAAGCTTGCCTTTGCCTCTTATCCACAGAGAGGATGCACATTTTGTTTCATTCCCTCAACAAGTGCAACTATTAAAATCTTTCCCTTTCCAAAATAGTCTAATTTATATGGACAACCTATTCATATAAAGTTTATAATTAATTACTTTAAAATATAGTCAGGAAGGATGATTAAATAAAATAATTTATTTCTACATTATGAAACTCTAACTCACATTAGGCTTACCAATATTTCTGATATTGACATGTCATTTTTTTTTCAGGCAACACTTTTGAGCATTAACTGGATTAGACCATGGAAACTGCCAATAATATCACTGAATTTATTCTATTGGGACTTTCCTATAACAAGAAAATTAAATATCTGTGCTTTCTATTATTCTTATTTTATTACACAGCTATTAGGATAGGAAACTTGCTCATAATGATCTCTATCACATGCAGTCAGTTCTTTGACCAACCCATGTATTTCTTTCTTAAATACCTTGCTCTCGCAGACCTATGTTATACCTCAACAGTGACTCCCAAGCTAATTACAGAATTGTTGACAGAAAGAAATACAATTTCTTACACCAGCTGCATGGGACAGCTCTTTACCATGCACTTCTTTGGCAGCCTCGAGGCCTTCATCTTTACAGTGATGGCCTATGATCGTTACATGGCCATCTGCAAGCCCCTGCACTGCACTGTCATTATGAGATGATGGAGGGATGAGGTCCTGGTCATTGCCTGCTGTGCTGGGGCATTTCTGCATCTTTTGTCCAGTGTCTCCTCGCTCTCAATTTACTCTTCTGTGGCCCCAATGAGATAGATCACTACTCTGTGATGTGTATCCTTTGTTGAAACTGGCCTGTACTCATACATACAGAGTGGAAATCTTAGTTTTTGCTAATTCAGGCATGATGGGCTTCATGACCTTTGTGGTCTTGATGACAGCTTACATTTTGATATTGTACGCCATCAGGGTTTACCCTGAAGAAAGCGGCAGCCAAGTTCTTTCTGCTTGCAGGTCTCACATAATTGTTGTGGTCCTGTACTTTGTGCTTGTTCTCTTTACATTAGACCAGCCACAACTTTCCCACAAGATAAAGTGTTTTCTCTTTTCTACACCAGCATTGCCTCCATGTTTAACCCTCTGATATACACACTGTGAAACTTGGAGATGAAGAATGCCTTGAAGAAAGTGTGGTGCCAGAAACCATTTTTGATAGGAAAGCAAATGATCTGAAAGACATCTGGTACTCATCATACAAACTGTTCCAGTGGTGTTTGCCTTATCTCAAATATACTAAAGCTAAACTCTGATATTAGCAAAAATTAACATAGCACAAGTATCAGGACATTAATATTATAATTTATTTTGAACTGTTTTTCTTTCCTTATCTGGGATTCTTACATTGTTCCCTGAATTTTTTTGTCATTCTTTCCTTCTTAATATCTTTTACACTTTTCATTTAATTTTTTTCCTTTGGATTTTATTTATAGGTTGCTAAGTGGAACCCATCTTTCTAAGCTCCCTATACTTTGCTTTCACGAATGTATCTCCAAACATATATAAACTACACTAATACCAATCATCTTAGTCCTAAAGAGCCCATAAGACTTATTATTCTTCCTATATTTCTCGTTAAAATAAAAAATGGAGCATCAGAAATTCAGAACCACATTTCTGAACTCATCCCATGCTTTTGTGTATGCATTACAACAATGTAAAGATAAAAATTTATTTATGTAGTGTTTAAACAACAAACATATTTTTAAAGAAATAATAAATACAAAAATTGGGAAGGTTTTCCTTAAATGATTTCAATTGGACCACTTTAAAAATCACAGTATTTTAATTATTGTAATACTTATTATGCATATGGTATACTGCAATTTCTTTTTACATAGCAATGAAAGGTTATAGTAAAAAGAAAATTAGTCATATAATTTATTGTCCAACTTGAGCTACATTGACTGTAAGAAGGAGTGTTACTAATAATTATTCTCAAACAATAGTCATAAAATGAGATAGTGTCATTTGACCAGTATGTCTATCTACCTTTAAATGTCTGGGAAGTCTGGACATCCCAGTGAAAAGTTCAGTGCCAGTAGTGGAATCTCCATTTAAGATAACTACTTAGAGCAAAGGAGATTGTAAGCACAAGGGCAAATACTGGTACTGACCTTACTTGATTCAGAGTATGCTTAAATTAATTTTTCCTATTACCACCAAAATGAAAACTACAACCTTTAAATTTCTTAGGAAACATACATATATCTTAGAATATCCAAAAATTGAAAAATATTTTCAAATAATAAATTAAATAACCAATTATAATGGCATTAAAAACATTATAACAAAGAATGATTTCAATGAACACAAGTATTTGTGAGAAATTGAGATTTCTTTCTCAGAGAAAACCTCCATAATTGTTAGTTTTGAAATAATGATGTTATTTTTATTTTACTTATGTGCAAACTGAAACTCAAAGGATTAAGAAGATTTTCAGTATCAAGCTCTCGGCTAGAGAGGCAAATAGTCATGTAAAAAAAAAATCTCATGTAACTTGATGACAACTGCCATAGTTTTATTTGAAGCTTACCAGCAAGAAGAAGAGTCTTCATAAAAGCCAAAAAAATGATTTCTGTTTTTATTGAGACTTTTGTAGGAAAAAAAATGAAATGTAGATTTGGATGAGATTTTTAGAGTAGATACAATAAAAGAACGCCCAGTTAAATTGCTAAGTAAAACATATGTTTGAGTGATTGAATGTAGATTACTTTAAAAGGCTCTTAAACTTGTTAAATTTTATCAGAAATTTTTTCTCATATTTTTCTCCCAGAATGGTATCTAAAGATAGTCAAATATCTTTCCTCAATTTTGAGATAATTTTCATGCTCCATAAACCTTCTTTTGACTGAGACAATCCTTAAAGATTCTTTGTCAAGATGAAAGATCTATCACATTGTAATTTTGTGCTAAATCATTAATTGGATGTCACTTAGTGTAGCAGTTTCACAGTTTGATACAGTTATGAATTCCAAAAATAGATTTTGGATTATACTTGTAAACTGGTCTGTTAATCTGGGCATGATTGAGTTATGATGAGGGCGCTGACTGGGCCACTTCAGTAGGGCATTGAGCCCCACCTATTGGTGGGTAGGGAATCAAATGTAAAAGGCATGGGAAAGGACAGAGTTGTAGTAGTTCTGATGTTGGAGTCTTGAGCTGGAGCCCCGGAAAGTAAGACAGCTTGGTCATGAGGAAGGAGCGAAGGCCCCAGGAAAAGACATGGTTGTTTGCCTGAGAGTCTACAGTTGGCCATGTGGAGAGAAGCAAAGCCTAGAGAGCCTCATAGTCTATAGCTGACCTTGTGGAGGAAACAGAGGAGTTGAGCCCAGAGAGAAATGGAGCCCTGGGTAGAGAGGAACCCAAGATTCCTGAGTCTTGGCAAACATCAGCAGCTGTCTTACTCCAACACGTGGCAATGGACTTTGATGAGAGAAGAAACTTACACTTTATGGCCTGTAACTGTGGAATTCTACCTTAAATAAATACTCTTTAGAAAGGCCAACAGATTTCTGGTATTTTGCATCAGCGCCTCTTTGACTGACTAATACACTTAGTTAATATTTTGGATTTGTATGTTTAAATTTGGATTTGGGTTTAGTAAATATATTTCAAACACTACTAGTAATAATATTAGTATTCCATTCTCTCTTGCTTTCCTTTCCTCCCTCATTCCCTCTTTGCCTCCCTCCTTCCTCTTTATTTCTCCATAAATATGTATATATTATGTATGCTAAGAAAGGCATTTACTGAACAGATTTCATAGTGGCTTCCATGACTACATGCCATATAGACTATGGGCATGGGCTTTACACTGATGTTCTGATCAGTTCTGAATGCTCTCTTCACTAAGGTACAATAATAGTGGCTTATAAACACACAAAGACCTGTTAATTTGGTCACAAAATCTACAGTTTATAGAGTATGAGGACATGTAATTCATTTTTAACTTGAATTTGTATTTTTTATTTTTTCTATCTTTTCCACAACTGCTTTTAAGTTTTTTTTTTGTTTTTTTTTTTTTTACTAAATTTGATACCTTTTATACTTTGAAGCCAAGTAATAAGTGTTAGCTCATCTCTTCCAGGTTTAGCCTTCTGTACCTGTGGCATCCCTCTTCCACCAATATTCCTCAGTTTACTAAACTTCTTGTTCAGCCATTCAATGTACAATTTTTAAAAAGCTAATTATTGTAAGTTAGCAATGTTCTTAAATTCCCTTAATGATTCATTTTGAGGACTGGTTTCCATAGAAAACCAAAAAAGAGGCAAATTTATATGCTAACACCTTGTTCAGAAAAGTAATTCCAGGGAGCATGGTCTGAGAGAAAATGGAAGTGAGACTGAGATGTGGGAGAACCATTACAAAGGAAGGTGTGAGAGAGCCAGCCAGAACTTCAAATCAAACACTGCTGAGTTATTGTGTCTCATGGAGCATATTTACAAAGGCAGGCAAGAAAATACCACACATGAAAACATTAAAACCATCAACGAAAGGGTTAAAATGAGAGAGAATTCTCTCTCTGGCTCCCTCCTGTCTCTTGATTTCACTTGCTCAATATTCACTCCACATAGATGAACTCTCAGGGAATTCTGAGTTGAATTATTTGATCCCCTCATGGTCTCTCAAGCTGAAGACCCCACACTTTACAGTGTCATATTTCATTGAAGGTTAGAAATAGTAGAAAGAGCTCCCAAGATCCAAGAACATTTCTGGTCAACCTTTCTTTCAGTGACAAGCTTGTGTAATTGAGTTCTCTCTCCAATGGGCAGCAGGAACATTTGTGAATCACTGACTCTCAGTGGTATTATATAGACCGGTATGTCATAATCGGACAAAAAAAAGTATATGCTATTACAACTTGGCAAGTTTCCAGGCACAATCAAGAGAGAAATTTGAGTATATGCTATTGAAACAACAGTGTCTTCATAGACAAATTCAGAGATTCCCCAGGAAGCTTAAATGAAAAAACAATATATTCAAAAAGGCACAAAGCGGCAATGTGGGGAAAGAGTGTTACCGATAGTCAGAAATGAAATGAATTTTTGGTGGTAACGGAGTAAACTAGTTTCAAAAGTTATTAGAGAATACATGTAATATTGAAGCAAACCACTGATCCAAGGCAACAATAAGTATAGAAGGAAAGTTTCCAGGAACCATGTATGTTTCTCAAAGATCAATCCCTAAAATGTGCAGGGTTCAGCTGTTGGAAAATATATAGTTACAAAAAGTAATAGCATTTGCCAAAAAAGTTGTACATGTAGAATTTATGGATGAACATTATGATCATCAGTGTTTAAGAAATTGATAAACATATGATAGTATAATCATAACTTGCGTAAAAATATACTTTTTAAATAATAAAATCTCAATTCCCTCTGCATAAGAAGGTGTATTTCACAGATCACCATCACCAAATATACTATATATTTTCTGCCAAACATAATTTTTAGATTATTTTAAACTTGAATTTTGAAAGTAAGAATAAAGCTTTTACTTTGAAAATATCATTCATTTTGCCTTACTCACTGACCATATATTTAATGTGAAATATATATTTAATGTGAAACCAAAATAACATTAGTCCAACATCCATGACATATCAAGCAGGGCAGTGGAGAAGTCTCACAGACAAATTGAACTTGTGAGAAATTCAGTACACAACCTGGGAAAAATAGTGAGTGAAAGAGATAAAGGGGAATATAATAGAAATAGTATGGGAGACTCTGCCCTTCCTTATGTTTAACAATGCTGGAATGTATATAAGATATGAGCTATTATTCTGCTCTTTCAGCTGTCAGGCCTCTCTAATAGAATAAATATCCTCCTGTACTGGATTGTTGAATCCCATATTTATCATTTACTAGCTATGTGATCTTGGATAACTTTAACCACATCAAATTCACACCTCATACATTGAAATTAGAACCCAAAGTTTATAAGATGTGACTTTACTTTACCAACATATCAATATTGCAAAAATCACCCAAATTAGCAAGTAGACATATTTATGAAATTCTTACATATTTCTAGGTCTCAAAGTTAGAGAGTGAGATTTTGGTGTCTAGATGATTTGGCAATTTTCTCATTGGACCTAGAGTAGAAGTCTTTCCTGACCAACATCATGGCTGTATGAAATAAAAATATATTAGGGATTAAATGCAGAGGAAATATCATAGAGATATTTGATTTCCAAGTGGATCATTAACCATGAAAGAGGTGATTCCAATATGGGATGAGAAGCAGAATTATATATTAATATATTTTTTCAATAAACATTTATTGAGCTCCTTATATATGCTATACACATTCCTAGTTACCAGAAAAAAAGAAGTGAAATAAAGCATACCCTTGTCTTCATGGAATTTCAAATCAAGTCAAAGATGAAATCAAAGGTAGTAAGTCAGGAAAAGAAACTGAAACAGGAACAAAACCAATGCCCAGCTGTTGTTGAAGGCTTAACATTTACATGTGCTGGCTGATTTTCACATTGGCAGGAGGGATTCAAATTGAGGGGTTTTAATGAGAAGATGTCTATTTGCATCTAAATATAAATGCTCTTCAAATTATTTGCTGCCTTTTCAAGAACAATTGATTGAACTATACTTTCCTTATGGCATTTTTCATCTCCATGTTTCTAAGAGTGTAGATAAAAGGATTGATTGAGCATGGGAAGAATAATTGTATAGAACAGTGTAAACATTTTATATTCTGGTAAAGTTGTAGCAGGTCTAATGTAAATAAAGATGACATGTTACAAAAATCAGAATCACAACTGTGACATGAGAACTGCACGTAGAAAGTGCTTTGTGGTGGCTTTCTGAAGAATATGCTCTCACATTATGCAATATCATAATGTAGGAAGCCATTAAAACCAAGAAAATCATCAGTCTCATCAGGCCAGATTTGGCAATGACTAAAAGTCCAATTTTGTGTGTATCAGCGCAGGCCAGTTTCAACAGAGTATATATATCACAGAAATAGTGATCTACTTCATTGGGGCCACAGAAAGGTAAAAAAAAATTGTAAGAAGAAACAGACCAAAGGAGTGAAGAAAGCCCCCAGCACATGATGCAATTAGTACTGAGTTACATCTTTGCCAGTATATGATGATAGCAGGTTGGTTTGCAGATGGCCGCATACTGTCATAGGCCATCCCTGTGAAGATGAGGTGTGTGGTAAAAAGCTGTGTCATGCAATTTTTATAGGAAATGGTATTCTTCTTTGTCAGCAAGTCAGTCATTAATTTGGATGTTATGATGGAGGTGTAGAAAAGATCTGAGAGAACAAGAAAACTAAGGAGTAAGTACATGGGCTGGTTAATTAGCTGACTGTACATGATAGAAATCATAATAAGCAAGTTCCCCAAATAGTTAGGTAACATAGTAAGAAAAATAAAAGCAGAGGATTTGGATTGTCATGTTCTCACAAAGTCCCAAGAGAAAAAAATTCAGTCATATTATTTCTATTTTCCATGGTCCAGTACAATTTGGGATGACTCAAGCAAGTTAGCTGAAATGATAAAAGTAATGAGGAAAATCGTTCATGAGAAAAGTGGAAATATATTATCTAATTAAAATGACACTAACCAATTTTTTTAGACCTAAGCCATCTTGAGAATCATCAAAATCACTCATTCATTCAGCAAAATTCTTTTTAACTCCCAGTGGCAACATTTTTGAATAATTATGGACACGATGAATTAGACAAAGTCCAAATTTTAGTGAAATTAAAGTTCTTTTATGGTCAAGATTAACTTATCTCGATAATTTCAAATAGTTTATTGTAGAAAAAATATATAATATGCTGTCTACATTGATCATTTTGAGTAGAACTATTAATAATCATGCTCTGTTAACAGACATAAGGCAGGACTTAGAAAGTTTGCAGTATGGTTCGTACTGATAATGAGAACTCTCACTCTGTGTGGCTCATTGAAAATTCTTTTGTGTACTTCACATGATCATTTTTCACAAGTAATTAGAAAAATTGATACAAAGTAACTTTATAAACCAAAAAAGAACTGTATGAACATAAGTTCTGCAATTGTAGAACTAAGCTAGTTATTTAATTATTTTTTAAGCAACTCCTCCCTAGCCACCAGTTTCAGTAGAATCTTTCAATGTTAACTTCTAGAAAATAAACAATTTTAGAGTCAAGAAAGTAATTTTATTCCCCAATAGAATGATAGAAAAATCAAGCTTAGTATCAAAAGTACATAATGAGGAATTTTCTTGTATTATTTTGTTATTAGCAGTATCATTGAAATAATAAAAATGCTCTAATAATGATTGAAGTGATGAATGCACAACTTTGTGATTTTAGCAAATACCACTGAGTGTACAGTTTGGTTGAATTGTATGATTATTAATAAGTATCAATCTTTTGAAAATTGATTTGTTAAAAAAAAGTACATAGAAGTGACGAGCTGGCATAGCTCAGTGATTGAGTATATACTTCCCATATATGAGGTCCTGGGTTCAATTCCCAGTACCTGCTAAAAAAAAGTACATAGAAATGGATAAATAAAATTAATGATAATATAAGTATTAAAAAACAGTAAATAATAATTATTAAGTCCTCACTAAGAAGGCACTATTATATTTTTACATATATTAACTTATTACATGTTTTGGAAATCCTACAAAAAAGATATTATTTTCCACATTTTCAGATGAGAAAAGTAAACACTGAGTAGTTAAGTAATGGATCCAAGCTCAAAAGTCCAGGAAGCAAGATGTTTTGAACCCATGCAGATTAACTTTTCAAGCTGTGCTCCTAAATATTATGTTATGTCACTTTTTGAAAATAAGGAGATCTTCAAAGTATTTTGTTTAATGAACTATTTCGGAAGCTATTGAGAAGGTTTATACCAAGTAAGTCTTCATGACATTTACTTAATTATTATTATTATGAATATATGTATGTTTATCCTTAATGATCCAAGATTTGGCAGGTCACACTGATATACCAAGAACTGGGTAGAAATATAGCAGCTCAGCAGTGTTGCTGCCAACTTGGAGGGTGGAGGAATGGCTGGATGATGGTTGGAGAACCCTCATAATAGAGAGAAAATATTTTTAGCCAGAGAAGGATATTTGAGTTGCAAAATCTTAATATAGGTAATATAAACAAAGAGTACAGGAAACCGTTTTCAACTTCAAAGGAAAGAAAAAGAAAGAAAAAGCAGTTCAACACAGGAAGATCATTTGTAGTCATTCTATGCAAGATAAAAGCCTTTTTTCATATTGGAAATTTAGGTCACCTGCTGGTCAGCCTTCTCTCTTCCTAGCTGTTCTAACATGCATATACCTAGATATGAAAAACCACAGTTAGCTCTTATATTCATAAGCATGGTCAACATAAAGTAGAAAATTCCTATGGCTACTTATTAGACTGATCTGACTTGTACTTCTTTTATTAAAAGTCAACTACAACTGAGAATCAACAGAATTTGGAGAAATCCAAAAACATACCAAAGAATAATGAAGATATAAAACAACAATTGATCATGGAAGGGACAAGAACTAATTACAACATCTCTGTAAATTTCTTCAAAATAGTGAAAGTGAAAATTTCTTAAGAAACAAAAGCACATTGTTATTTTTGGGTTTCTTTTAGTTGAATGATCAATATGGCCTGCTTATACAGTTCAAATTTGCTAAACAAAAAGGAGGATATTTCTTTGGTTGGATATTTCAATTCTTTGACACAAAATATCTTGCAGTCTAAGGCAACAGGTGGAAAAGAACTTTGAAAATTACAAAGCATTATGAATTTTTTAATGTTGTCACTAAACTGTGTGACTTTGGGCATGAAGTGAATAAATGATATAATGATAAACTTGTACTTATTATAAAACACCCAGTTTTTCAGTTATCTACCCTTTCAAAAAATAGCAAATTTTTAGAAACTTACTGAATTATATCTTATCAGACATTCAAATGTGGTTGCCTAAGAGGAAATTTTATAAAGAAATGTGATCCACTTCTCAAGTTAAAAATTCCCCTCAAACACAGTACTATAAAAATGATGTAGCCTGCTTTGCCCAACCATTTTTCTCCCTTCCTTCTTAGGAAATCTGCCCATATAATACGCATGGTTCTGTAAAATAATTTAATCATTTAATAGTCGCTCAAATAGAAAGTTATACTTCCATTCTATGTAAACATCTAGTAAAAGCACTGTGTCGGGGCAAAGAGAAAATGTTTTCTGCCTCCCTGTTATTTATCAGTTTATTCCCTAAGATTACATGCTCCCATTTATGACATGAAAGACATGGATTACATAATCTCTGAAGACCCCTTCAAATTCTGATGGTGTGTAACTCCTGGTTCTCCATTAATTTGGGAATAAAAATGCTATAGTTACAACTTGTTTGAGTCCTCCTTGCCTTCCCTGTTCCACTGGATAAAATGAATATATGGAAAAATATAGTATTGAGGAAATCCATTACTGTTTCTGTGCCTTAGTTCCTTCTCTGTAAAATTTCGATGATGATAATACCTCCTTAGAGGATAATTTTTTTTAATTAAATGATTTAATAAATACGAAGTTCTTGAAACAGTGCTAGAAGGTAATCCACATTAAATAATTGATTTTAAGCCACCTTTTACCATTACTAAACATAAGATCCGATCTCCATCATCCTTATCATCACCCTTATCATCATCATTATCATAATCATAAGAACAAATATAACACCAAAGGCAACCCTTTGTATGTGCCAAATTAAATTCCCTAAAAGTCAATATTTCATATTTTATTCCATGAACAAATTCATCTATTTTATACCTATTATCTACAGAGAGAAATCC
The DNA here is from genome assembly GCA_029593785.1 of Cabassous unicinctus. Classification (NCBI taxonomy): domain Eukaryota; kingdom Metazoa; phylum Chordata; class Mammalia; order Cingulata; family Chlamyphoridae; genus Cabassous; species Cabassous unicinctus. Next base: position 54,978 of record JAQZBX010004832.1, read on the forward strand.
AATATTGTTCACAGAGTATTCAAGCATCTGATATTCAGTGCCTCTATAAGAACAAACTTTAATTTCCATACCCCCTCATATCAACTGTCTTATACAAGTAGGTAGGACAGCTCAACACTCCCCAGGCATGCCCTGCTCATTCACTATTCTACCCTTTAGTTGATTTCCCTACATTAGAATGACCTCCTTCATGCTGTGCCTCTTCCCAATCCTACCAATGCTTCCAAGGTCATGTCATACCTCATTAAATTAAGGGAAGCTCTCTGGTCTACTCCAATATTTAACACTTCTGTGTTTCCTTAAAATCATTCCATTCCTGACACTGAATGGACACTTAATTGTGTTTGTCTTGTTGACTCTTTTTCAATTCTCAGTTGCTATGCTTCAAGGCACGAGAGAAAACGTAAACATGCAGGGTAAGCAATTATGTCTTCTGTCTCTTCTCGTTTTCCCAATGTTTGAAAGATCAGAGACCTTAGAGATAGACCCTAGCTCAGAACAGAGCTCTGATACTTTATTACAAAATTCTTCACTTCCTCGAATTTTGTTTTTCCTTATTCTACCAAATGAATGCTGCAGTACTTACCATACAGGACTACTGTGAAATTCAGAGAAAATTACATGTATGAAACTCAATTCTCAAAGAAATACTAGTTCCTGCTGTCTCTCCCTTGGAAGCCCCATGAAGCTATGAATATTGGAGGTACCCAAAATATTCAAGTGGTAGTAGATCTCGTCTTTAAGAAAATGGGTTTGGAGCCAGTTAGGTTCCTGGCTTCAAAATTTGCTTATAGCATGATCATGGGCAAACTCTGTAACTTCAGTTTCTTCATCAATAAATTGGGTAATACTTCACCTCTGTGGTTTGTTGTAAAGACTTGATAGATTCATAAGCACATAATAATTTTAAGCATTTAATAAATATATATTATCATACTACTAACACATTTTTTTTAAGCTAAACACAAATTAAGAGCATTATGATACGCCATATATCTTATTCTTATTACAAGTTTTAAATAGCTTATTAAATTACATGTATCAAAATGGATAAATGCAGCTAAGTAGATAAGATATAGCATAGCTTTCCTGCTGTGAACAATCTGTCATTTCTTACCTGCACACTGGAGTATTTTATACCAGGGAAGGTTTTGCTCATAAAGCAAAATCATTTCTATGGAGTTGGTGGGGTAGTGGGCAAGATGGCGTCAGTTGAGGAGGGCACTCACTAACTCACTCTCTAAGGATGGCTGATTGTAGACAGAATCCTGCCTGAGGGGTCTGTGCTGGGGGCACATGGAGTGAGAACCTTGGTGACAGTGATCTGGAGGAAGCTGGATGGCGAGGTGGATTGCTCAGGAAAGATTCGTGAGTTTTTCCCCTGCCTGTCTTAGTCGACATAGATGGCTGAGCCCCACCCTCAGGGAAAAAGGCTGGGATGAACCACGACTCCTGCTGGCAGCCCAGTGCTGCTAAATTGTTTCTTCTTTGCTGTGCTTCTTATTCCGTGAATTCCCATTCTCTGTCTATATTGATTTTGTCTCCTAATGTTATCTGTTTTTCTTCCTTCATCTTTCTGCCTTCTGCTTTCTGTTCTGGTTCTTACATACCACCTTTTTTCATTAGTCCACAACTTCAAGGGTGTGAATTTTTATTCTATCTATTCCGTTTTCTTCTTTATTATTATTAACTTTTTCCTTTCAGCACTTTCTTTACTCTTTCTCTCTCCTCATCATTCTGGCCTTATAAATCATTATATATATCTTCCTCTATTTGGTTTCCCAGTCCACTGTAGGTCCTCCAGTTTTTTTTCCTATTACTCTACACTGACTACAAGAGTTAAATATTCATTTTACTAAGTCTTATATGGCCCCTCTTCTAACTTTTTTCAATATTACTATTATGCTTTTTCCTTTCTCACATCTTTCCATTTCTGTGGCCCTAATCTTTTGCCTTCAAGGAAACATAGAAAGAAGCAAGGAAATGAAATGAGAAGAACAAAGTTTCAAAGAGAAAACTTAACACACACACAGAACCACCAGCTAAATAAAACTCCAGAGCAGAGAGAGAAGCTAATCAACTGAATAAACTCATCAAGATAAAATGATGACTAGAGGGCAACAAAATATTACAAACCACATTGAGAAACAGGAAGCCATGGACCAGTCCAATTAAAAAACTAAAAACCAGGAAGAGATGCAGAACATAGAACAACTAATCAAAGCTTTCAAAACAAATACCACGGACCAAAGTAATGAAGTGAAAGAAGAGATTAAGAATATTAAGACGACACTGGGAGAACATACTGAAGAAATTGTAAACATACATAAAAAGACAATGGATATGATGGTGATCAATGGCAGAATCCGAGAAATAAAAAAGATGCTGGATTCACATAACAGGAGATTTGAACAGGCAGACGAAAGATTAGTGATGTGGAAGACAATACATCTGAAATCAAACAGATAATAGAACAGATAGATAAAAAGAGAGAAAAAATTCAGCAAGGACTTAACCAACAACACAAAACACACAAACATACACATTATAGGCATCCTAGAAGGAGAAGAGAAGGGAAAAGGAACAGAAGGATTGTTGAAGGAAATATTGGCTGAAAATTTCCCAACCCTATTGAGAGTGATGAATGTACATGTCCAGGAAGCACAGTGCACCCTAGACAGTATAAACCCCAGCAGGCCAACTCCAAGATATATACTTGTCAAAATGTCCAATGCTCAAGAAAAAGAGAATATACTCAAGGCAGCAAGAGAAAAGAGTACCATCATATACAATGGAAGCACAATAAGATTAAGTGCTGATTTCTCATCTGAAACCACGTAGGCAAGAAGACAGCGGTATGACATAGCCATACATTAGAGGACCTGGACCTAATAGACATATACAGAACATTACACCCAATGCAGCAGGATTTACATTCTTGTCAAGGGCACATGGATCATGCTTCAAGATAGACTGCATGCTAGGCCACAGAAGAACTCACAATGAATTCAGAAAGATTGAGATTATACGAACTAATTTCTCTGACCACAATGGAATGAAATTGGAAATCACTAAAAGCCAGAGAAACAGATTAGGCACAAAGACAAGGAAGTTAAACAACATACTCTTACAAAAACAGTGGGTCAAGGAGGAAATCTCAAAAGAAATCAATAACTACCTTGAAACTAGTGAAAATGACAACACAGCATTAAAAAACCAATGGGATGCAGCCAAAGCTGTCCTGACAGGGAAGTTCAGAGGCATAAATACAAATATTTTTAAAAAGAAGAATGAGCTAAAATTGAACTAACTGCACACCTGGAGGAATTGGAAAAGCAACAACAAACTAAACCTAAAGAAAGTAGAAAGAAGGAAATAACAAAGTTTAGAGAACTAAATGAAATAGAAAATAAGAAAGCACTAGAAGAAACAAACAAAACCAAAAAATGGTTCTTCAAGAAGATCAATAAATTTGACAAACCCTTAGCCAGACTAACAAAGAAAAAGAGAGAACAGATGCAAATACAGAAAATAAGGAATGAGAAAAGGGATATCGCTACTGACCCCACAGAAATAGAGTATCATAAGAGGATACTTTGAAAAATTATATGCCAACAAGAATGATAATTTAG
>JAQZBX010004833.1:0-18698 GCA_029593785.1 Cabassous unicinctus
CACAAACATAATCCAATATCTATTTTTGGAATTCATAAATAATGCCAAACTACTACAGGACACAGGACTTAGGCTGGGTAGAAAAGTAACCAGACTCAAGGTTCCACACTGGAGAATTGAGGTTATGGTGCCACTTCTCTTCTGAACCTGGTAGATGGTTGTCATTGTCAGGGACCAGCTTCTGGGGTGCAGCTTGCTGATGAGCGGTAACAAGATCTCCCAATACATCCAGGCCCAGGAAGTGGAGGCTGCACAGATGCTGCCAGCAGACCAGCACCCACCATCGAGCTAATACCCATCACTGTAACAGGCTAACACCCAACAGTGCTATCTGACAATTAGAATCTTTATGAGTTGAAATAGTAGCTAGAAAACTCTTCTCTGCTGCTAACCCATCCTTCTGGGCTGTGATTTCATTGGAAATACATTCTTGGGTGTGCTTTCTTGGCATTTAGCTTCTTTACCTGAACCATGCAGAATGACTTTCTCCAGAAAACTCCCAAATGGTGCTTAGCATTTCTGTTACTGCAGAGGGGTCCATCCAAAGAAAAAAAGTGAGGGTACATTTTGTAGCCTATCCAAGGAAGAAGAGCTCAAAATGTTGCCTCTAAGGGTGCTATAGGCAGGTTATTTTATGATTACAAAAAAGTTTCCAGGCCAAATTTGTCCCAACCCCTGCTTTATGTGGGAAAATCAATATTCAATGTGGTAAATTTTCAGATCTTTGAACTGATCCAAAAGAAACTTTCCAAAGTTAAATTTTGACCTTGACTTTATACGTTGGTGAGGTTTCTATATTAGAACCAAGGAAAAGTAGGATAATCCTCCCTTCAAGATAAAATAAATGTTTATTTCTCGTGATAAAATGTCAGTGTTGACACCTGTACGTGACAGTATATGGCTCACTCGTCTTTCAAGCACGTGGACCAGTTTCCAGCTAAGGGCCAGCAGAAACGAATTCTCCAGACTGAGCATCTCTAAGTCAGGCTAACCATCCATTCCACTATGCCCTCTGAGCTTTATCTCTATGTCAAGATAAATCACTAGAAAGTTATGGGTCTGGACCACATTAGTCAAACTCCCCAAAGAAATATCTTTGCTGAGTTACGATTTAATAAACAGCTTGCCCTTGGTGTTTATTACAGGTCAGTGTAAGAAATGGCCATAAGAAAATCATTTCTATGTCTTCTGTAAGACACTTTCGGTCTATATTGCCATTTATATAAAAATCAATTCAACAAAAACCTCCAAAAATTTATTGCCATGATAAAAAATTCCCTACCAAAGAACTCATAAGCTTTCTTTTATCATACACTGAAAACTATAAAACTCAACATATTTCCCCTTTTCTTTTGGTTGCTATAGGCTTAGAGAGCAATTTAATACTCAGATGTAGCAATTCTCCTTAGCCTCAGGCTCTGATTTGTTTATCTCCTCTCCCTTCTAATTTTGTAGTCTCTGACCAGGAACCTTATTTTATGGTTGTAAGGCATGTGCCTTTTTTTTTTTTTGGTTAAGTTTTAAGCTGGAAAGTATACTGGGCATAAATTGACAGAGGCACACAAGCCTCATGGTCTCAGGTTTACTGATTCCCAGGCTCAGGTAGCTCCCATCCTGCCAAAGGAAGGTTCTCAGTGAGCAAGAAGCAAATCAAATACATGTTGATGGGGTTTGGGAACTCCCGGAGGAGTCCGGGTCCAAGCAGCAGGCTGCAATGGGGCTATATTAAGCATCTTGAGAAAATTGATGTCTGAATGGGGAGACTGAGAAACTGAACAGACTGATATGGTGAGAGGAGGGAAGCCTGAAGACAAATTTGTAGTCACGTATTTGTTAAAACTTTCAGCTCTGACTTGGGATATATAGACCACACATACTTCTATTTCAGGAGAAAAGATTGCTGAAACGCCTCTGTATTTTAAAGCCATCAAAGGAGTGCTTATTATTGGTGCATGAAGTAAGAGATGGAGCCATGAATACTTCTATCAGAAGGCACTGATGGGTCAATTGGCTTTGAATAGTCCTGACTGGTCTTCTGAACTAGTAGACACACGTCCAGGCCCATCTATGTTTCTGAGAACACGTGGCCCTCTCTGCAGGAGTACTGATTGCTATAAGGTTTGTGATATTACTGGTGAGAAAGATAGATCTTCTGTCACTTTTCCAGACCTGAGATACCTTTAGATAGAATGGAAAGGAAAAAAGGAAGAACACTCCGGAAGACATTTGCAAACCCTCGGGCAGCAAAACAAGGCAGAAGGAAAGCCATCCTGGAGTTAAGGCATAAGTTTGGTTTATGCATAAGTGGGGTTTAACTTGAAAGGGATACTGCCTTTGATGAAAGATGGGTAGTGCAAAGTCTCAGAGAATGAAAAGAACTCTGGAAGCCAAAAGCAAAGTTTGGAGGACTATGGGTTGATGGAAAAAAAAAAAGGTTGAAACAGAAAAGACAGAAGAAATTGCCAAAGAAAAGGTGTTTCTGAATAGAGATATATTGTGAAAAACAAAAGCAAAACCAAAAACCAATCAGTACACATGACCCAGGCAAGGGAGACCAAAACACCGTCCCCCAAAACTTGAGCAAGTAGATGTGGATTCTGGAACAGCTCTTCACAACTGAATCAGTAAAATTCATCTTGACAAGTTGTGAAACTACTTGAAGTGCATGTGTTCTGATTTAGAACCTTAGAATACAAGGTTTCTGTATAGACACAACAGCACCTCTAGGTTGAAAGAAAATAGGATTATGAATGGGGCTTGGGAGTAATCTTGGACATCAAATCGTTCTTACAAAATGGCATTTTGATGAGGTAAGTATAAAGGAATCAGAAACACCTGGGTAAAATTTCTCTTGAAGCATATAGAAATTTTTTAGAAATTAAGAAGAGAAAGTGTTGACATAATGCATTTGGAGATCTGATGAATGAATGAGATGGAAAATTGAGTTTGAGATGTTCTGCTCAACCTAAACCATAAGTACTATCTCTTAGCCCTATTTTGTCATTTCATGATAGGATTCCTATCATCTCTCACTGTCCATGTTTTAGAATCTCTTCTTCACTAAATGGATCTTACTCTAACATCAGTCTGAAAAGCTTCAAAAAACCTTTCCACAACTGTTTTTCCCTCTCCCTGCCAATAGTTGTCATACAGGCTTTTTCAGGACTTGGGAATCGTCCTGAATGACACTGCAGCCACAGATATAGGCCATTATATATGATCCCCGAACATGCAGAACCGTGTGGGAGAGAGTGTGGACTACAGGGTGAACTGTGGTCCATGCCCAGTGGCAATGCTCTGGGATGCGTTTATCAAGTGCGATGAATGTGCCACACTGATGAAGGGTGTTGTTTATGTGGGAGGGTGTGGGGTGTGCGGGGAGTGGGGCATATGGGAATCCCTATAATTTCTGTGAAACATTTATGTAATCTAAGTATCTTTAAAAAAAAAATTTTTTTTTAATTATTAAAAGCCAAACCAAACCAAACAAACCTTTCCAGGGGAGCGGATGCGGCTTAAGTGGTTGAGCGCCTGCTTTCCACACGGGAGGTCTCCAGTTTGGTCCCCAGTGCGTCCTGAAAACAACAACAAGAAGCAAACATGAAAAAACCAACTCAGGGGAGCTGATGTGGCTCAGTGATTGAGCATGGGCTTCCCACATACGAGGTCCTGGGTTCACTTCCCAGCCCCAGTACCTCAAAACAAAACAAAACAAACAAACAAACAAACAAAAAACCACTTTCTTATTATAGGTATCTTCTGAAAATATTGTTTCTTAGTCCAAAATTAAATGAGGGGCATTGCCTTAATTTGTAACCCCAGTTTAACATGTGACTCAGATTTTACAGCTTTCCTTGTGTCTCTTGGAAATATACCTACAATGACCTGCCCTTGTGCCATATTAATTATGCAAATGGATTTTAGTCATGCATCTGATGGCAGAGACAAAGGTAGCCATGACCTCTGGGGCCCACATCTCAGCCAGCTGCTTACCGGGGCTCCAGGACCCCTGGGGGTGATGCTCAGGCACGATTAGCACTCTTTTCCCAAATGCCGGGGGAAACCCCTGCTCCTGGTGATTTGGGTAGCACTATGGCTGTATAAACACTAAGCACTCCTTTTGCCTCTGTACCCTAAGGCCTGAGAGGAAACTCTGAAGTTCTCAGCCAGCATTGTCTAATGGAAGTAAAATGGGAGCCACAAACGGGAGCCACATAGCCACTTTAAATTTCCTAGTGGACACATTAAAAAAAGTGAAGAGAAATAGGTGAAATTTTGTTTAACCCAACCTCTCCAAAGCATGATCATTTCAATGTGCAATCAATATAAAACAATTATTAATAAGATATTTTGCATTCTTTTATTTGTACTAAATCTTTGAAACCCTATGTGTATTTGTCCTTTACAGCACCACATTTTAAACACTCAGTAGCCACATGCGGCTAGAGGCTACCATATTAGACATCATAGTTCTAGATTGATCTCTCTATTTTTTAGCTATAATTTAAGGGATGTGTTTTATTTATGTCCAGGATGAACATAGATATACAAAATCATGCATGTAGCTATTAGGAACAGCAGTATGTAAAGTCATTAAATGTGAGACACAATCATAATTCTTTTGGATTTCTTTTCTATATCTGTGAAAAAAATTAAATATCCTCTTTAAAACCTAGGTCTAACTTTCATATATTGAATTCCAAAGTAATTATTTTAGCCTTATTCCAAAAGTGATGTGTGTGATTTTGGAAAAGAGTTTATTCATTACTTTTTTAATTAATTTTTTATTAGAGTAGTTGTAGGTTTACAGAAAAATCATGCAGAAAGTACAGTGTTCCCACATACACTTCCCACACATGCAGTTTTCTCTATTATTAACATTCTGCTTCAGTGTGGTACCTTTGTTACAATTGACGAAACAATATTGGTATTGTTATATTATTAACTATCGTCCATTGTTTACACCAGGGTTGACTCTGTGTTGTGCAGTTCTATTCTGGTAACATGTATACAACCTAAAATTCATCATTTCTAGATGAATTTCTAGATCTGTACTTTAACACTGACCCTGAAGTTGTATCACTGACGATGAAACAGAGAACAAGCAGTTGAATTAAAGGTAGTGAAGAATCTGAAAGGAAAGGAATCCCTCCTTCCTAAAGCAGCATTTCTCAGAGTGAAATCTGTGAACCTCCTGTGTCAGATTCACCTGGGATTTATATTTAAAATGCAGGCTCCTGGGTTTGACCCTAAATCTACCTAATCAAAATCTCAAAGTTTGGGACTTAGGAAACTGCATTTTGAAAGCTCCTTGGATGATTCTCTTGCATATTTGCTTCTCTGGTGTCCAGGAAAAGTCACATCCATGGGCCGCAGGCTACACACGGAGCAACTGTATTTTCTTTGGCCCTCAAGTGTTTTTAAAAGTTTTGAGCCATCATTTAAAAATCAGGATATCCCTCACACCCAACCAAAACAGACCAAGATTCTGGGACTCTTGTGAAAAGTCAGAAAATCTGTAGCCCTGAGGCCTGCATTTCTATATAGCAGCAACTGGCTAGAAGAGAGCAGTGGCAATTCTCTAGGCCGCACTGTGGGGGCCCAGTATGTGTCTGTCCCAGCCTGGCCCATTTCCTTCCTCTATGTAATGACGCTAGCTCCCCGGACTTCTGGGTTTACGATCCCTCACCCAGAGCAGCAGACCTACGCTGTCCACTTAACGCTTCTTTCTCCTGGACCTCACCCAGGCCCTGGCAAGCCTGTTTGGGACAAGTGACTTCTCCCAAGACATGGGCAACCCCAGACACACTTCAATTCTGCCAGCTGTACCGGCTGTACAGTAACAGCTGTAGCTTCAAGTTGAAGAGCAATCTTCACACATCCACTGTGGAAAGAACCCTTCAATGCAAGGGTCTGGTTAGGCACACCTGTACTCAATGACGGCAATCCCAGCAGCACCGGCTTCTAATAAGCAGGACAGCACTGTGATTTATCTATGATTATTTGTTATGTGACTGCAGTGTTCAGGTGTGGCATGAGCTGCTGGATTTGTGGCCACACATCTTTGTATGCATCTACTCCCCAAATAGCTACCTGATTCAAGGCCTTTTTGGAAATGCTTAAATACATAGCATCGGAATCTTCCATTCTATCCTTTTTAACTCTGCTTAACAAGTAAGTTTTCTTTCAGTCCAGTAGGATTAAACTTCTCGAGAAAGTGCTTTTATTTCTTGGCCAACCATTTCTTGAACAGAATTCCAATTTTTCAGTGCCTGAAACCACTAACTAGCATTATGCTGATTTGTCTTAACTGTAAGAACAAATCCAATTAACAAATCCACATGGAATAGTGCTGGAACTGAGCCATTTTTCTAGGTGGAAACATTTTTCTGCTGGACATGCTTCTTGCACTGTCCTCAGATTGTGCAGATAATCCACGGCCTGATCAGGGGGATTAAGAGCCTAATAAATCCCTATCATCACAAACTCTGGGGATCAGTGGCTAAAAGTTCAAAGACTTTTCTTTTTAGTCTTTATCATTTCCAGGGCTTTCTCTGTTTCTGACACCTGAAATAATCCAATAAACCATTTGAAACGAATGTTCTTTTTGCGCACAGAGAAGTCCGGAAAGGAAGTCAGTTAAGACAGCATAAAAGCTAAGTTCCAAACAAACAACAACTGGAGGCTATCAATGGGTGGGTTTGAGCTACTGCGGTTGTGCTCTAAAGTATCTTCCAAATAAAGCCTCTGTTATTGCAAACACTCCCTGGCAGTTTAGCTACCAGGTTTTGCTATTATTTTAAAGAAGATAAGACTTCCCAAGAATGCTTGCACTGCTTATAAACAACACTCTTCCTTTTGAAAGCATATCAGTCACTTGGAGTTTAATGGTGGGTACCTCATCGTCCTCAAAGGGTCAGCTCTACCTTGCATAAGACAAGGAAACCTTAGAAATTAATAGCTTGTGTTTGTAGAAGATTTTCAGCTTTTCAAAATACTTGCTTATCTGTTATTCAATTCTATTCTCTCAGTGACCTTGGGAGGGGGACATTTGGGAGAAGTACTACCATGCTCTGTCAGATGGAGCAACATCATTCCTACAAGGTGTTAAATAACTTTCCTGAGGTCATACACGTTCCTAGCAACGGTCTAGAATAGAGAAGCTACAGTTGTCTCAAGACTTCTGTGCCCTGCTCCTCCATAACAGCATCCTGGGCCTTTGTGATTCCTTCCTTCTTCCTGGCAAAATGCTGCTCACAAGGCACAATTAAAAGTGTTAGCCATTTTAGGAGTATTTGTATCTTAGTGGAACTCAGAGCTTTAAGCTGAAGTTCCAACAGAAGAATTCAGGGCAAGCTGCTAAGTGGAAGGTGAACTGAGATCACATTTGCATGGAATTAGTTTATTAGTCCAGGGGCAATGGAAAAGGCTTCTCTTCAGTCCAAGGCATGAGGACAATGCTGGCCTGGTACAGACACGTTTGTTAGTCTTACGGAACTGGATTCTGATGGGCTCAACTTCCAAAATCACAGTCAGTGACAAGTCCTGATTAATGAGACTCTTGGACTTGTGAAATCAATTAGATCAAAAGAAAATTAATTTTCCAAGGAGTTTGTCAATTCCAAGCCAGCATTTGCCTTCGTTGTATTTTTCCTAATAGGATGAAGTAATTATAACATTGCCCTCCCCCCAAAAAATCATTTTTTAAATTCCCTGCTAGAATAAAAAGTGAATGGTTTCTACCTTGATTCCAAAAAAGATGCTTCCTAAACTAAATGGCTGAGCAGTGTTGAAACTGAAAGAGAAAGTACCAGAATTGAATGTATTTTGCTATCATATTAACTCATTGTGAAAGGAATTCCCCAGTGTCTGCCTGACTCCCTCTCCCTAAGGTTTTCCCATGGGTCCTCATTTTCCCAAGACCTCCCAGCACCTGAGGTCCCATTTACCTCTCTTCTTCCCAGAAGCGTTTTAGTGACCTTGGGGGTGGAAGGGGGCAATGCCTCGCATTTAGTCTCCAGAAGCTAGTTCTCCTCATGTGGTTTGCATGTGTTCATAATGACATGCTCCGAGTATGTCAGCTAGTACCATCTGCGGCGCCTGGAGCAGTGTCTGGGAGCCCGTGACAACTCAATCTCAGGTCAGAGGATGGGGAAATATATTGCATGGCTGCAATTCCCTTTTAGGCAGGGAGACTCTCTGGCACTAGGGTGTCCACATCTGCTAGGCCCATTAAAAAGCCTCTGCTCTTCATGAGTATTACAATAAGAATAGCCATCAATCTGTCTAAAATTACAGCTCCTCACTGATAGTTATTTGTTGGTCTGATTCAGTTTGTGCCTAACATATTGGAGTATGTCAGTATCTGTGTGGGGCTCCTGGGCAGCCTTTTGCCAGCTTATGTTGGAAAAGTGGAACCAGGCCATTTGGTACTAAATTGACAGCCCCTGAAAAGGGCCGAGGCCTGATACCACACTGGGGGCTGATTGCTGGGGAGAAAAGGTCATATGTCCTGAGTGAAACACACCTGGCACTTCATGTCTGTACCAGTGCCTCTCAATCTTCAGAGTGCACAGGAATTACCTGAAGAGTTTGTTAAAAAAAAAAAAAACTTTAAAGCAAAAAAACAAAACAAAACAAAATTCCTGGGCTCCATCCCCATGAATTCAGTAGGTGGGGGCTGGGGGCTGGGAATTGGATGACCAAGGTTTGGGAAGCACTGTCCTATCCCGTTGCTACTCAAGCATGGCCTTCATACCGCCAGCATTGTCATCACCTAGGAACCTGATAGAAATACAAATCCTGGGGCCCCACCCAGACCTACTGAATTTGAATCTGCTTTTTAACAAGAGCAATCTTTGCACCTTAAAGTTTGGTGCTCTACACAGAGTGGTATGTCATGGATTTGGAATGTGTATACAAAGGTCATTTTGTGCTTAACACAGAGTGGCATATCACGAATTTGGAAGGAAATCTTTAGGAGTTCAAATGTTCTAGACCATTGCATTTGAAATGGTAAGTTACTAATTCTTTTCAGCTTTTCATTATTAACTTTCTGTGGATATCTGTCTTTCACTTAAAAAGCTCTTAAAAAGGCATGCCCATGTCTTAAAATTCTTGCACAAAATATCCTGCATCCAGCAGGCACGTATCAGGCACTTGTCGGTTGATTGGTTGGTTGATGACCATATTGTAATTCATAATATTGCAATTCACTTCATAAAATGAGAGTGAGCTCTCTGTTTCATTCATGGACAAAGCTGTATAACCAATTGTGATGTGTGCTTATTTTTTCATGTAAATTTACAAAACAGAGAGCTGGAAAACCATCTTAAATTTGCATATTTGAACTCTCACTGGCATAGCAATCCTGTTCTTGGCGTTTGTTGCTTATTATGTTTGCAGAAAAGGTATCTACAGTAAATAAAGAGTTGGCTGGGAACCTAGTGTTCCTTTCAGTTCTTCACACAAGAAGGTTCCAGAAAGCCATCAGTGCTTCAAGGAAGGATGCAAACTCTAAATCAGGAGAACTGTGAAAACACTCAAAACCTCACTCCAAAAAAGTTACCAATTTAGTCTTCAGTCTTTTCAAATTGACTATATTATTCTTTGGATACTTTGATAAAGAAAGCTGCCTCATCAAACCCTAATGCTTGAATCAGAAATACTTTCCAAGATCGGCTGGCTTGCTCCCACTCAAAGCTGGAAACTTTGTTCTTTCATGGCCCCAAGGGCTGGGAAGCAGAAAACGTATTGGGCAGCAGATACTTGTTGGTTGCCTGCTAGGCTTCAGTGTGCTCACGAACCAGCAGTGTTGGTCACCTGGGGGCTTGCTAGAAATGCACACCCAGACCTGCTGAATCAAAGTCTTTATTTTAAAAGCTCCCCAGTGATTCTTATGCACATTAAAGTATGAAAAGCACTGACATAGAGGGCCTCTAGAAGGACATGACATTAAAGCTAAAACCTCAATGAGAACAAGAAGGAGCCAGCCAGCTGGCTGGTCAGAGGCAGAGCAACTCCAGCCAGGATGTGAGAGGGGGGACAGATTGAAGGGCAGCGTGGTTGGAACATGGCAGGAGGAGGCAACATTGTAAGAGAAGAAATAAAGAAGCATAATAGCAGACGGATCCTATCAGGCCTTATGGCCATTGTAGGGAGCTTGGATTTTGCTCTAAGTGCAAAGCAAAGACCACTGATAGATTTTAAGCAGGGTTAGAATCATTATCTAATTCAGATTCAGGGTATGTTTTTGGGAAATGATAAACTGGATGTGGGGTAGGACTGGGGGAGATGAGGGAAAGAGAGAACTTGCAAATAATCCCTTGAATTTTGAGAGATTGGAGAGCTATTTGTCAAGATGGGAAAGACTAAAGGAAGAGATTATGGGGTGGGATAGTGGTGAGGAGTGGATTCAAAAGTTAAATTTAGGCACAAGACATCTAAGCGGAGAGATGGACTTTGCAGTTACATACACAAGTCTGGAGATGAAGGGCAAATCAGGACCAGAGTTGTGAATTTGGGATTTCTTTCCTCTCAGGTGCTATATTGTCCTCAGTTTTAAGTTTCAGATAAAGGGTCATACAGTAGAATATTGGAAACCTATTTCCAGGGACATTGAGCCATATTCAATATCATGCTTAGTTTTGTGTGGGAATACAGAAGCTCCACGTACTCAGACTCATGAAACCAACAATCTCACTGCTTTGGAATTGTACAGAAATGTACAATGAGCATGCAATATTCTTGAATCCTAATTAGACTTGTCTTGATTGTGATCTTGTTTATTGTTTGCATCTCCCACTAGCAGGACACTTTACTATTGTCATCTCCATTGAAGTGTATCCCCTGCCTAGAGAAGTAAGCCTGGGACATAGTGGGTGCTTAAAACAACAGCCCTTGAATGAAAGGAAGGAGGCCAGGAAACTTTCTAGAGACCAGCACAATAAGACAGTAATAAGTAAAAGCCTGACATCTAGGGAAGAATTAGAAAAATTGTAAGAGCTCAATAAATCTAAGACCCTGAGACCATTTATCTAAGAGTTTTCCCAGCCCAGCTCATAACTCAGCGGACTCTGACGTCATTGCGTATCTGTAGCACAGTAAAATTATTCACGCTCACAGTGATGACTCTGAGTCATCAAGAGGAGGTTGAAATATGTTCAGTCACTAGATTTAAAATGGCAAGGAATATGTAATATATCTTAGAAATCATTGTATCAAAAGCAGTTAAGTCAAATATTTTGGACCTTTATTCTTAGGAAAAGCCAATGAGACATATAAAAGGAAAACCCAATCACATATTGATACTATCTGTACAAATGAGGCAAAATAGCATTACTCCTCATAAACAATTTCCTTCTGCAAATGATAGTCACTTTAATTTAGTAATGAATATGTGGTCCTAGTTACCTGTAACACTCATCTGAAGATTAACACCATTCTTTCCTGGAAATATTACAAGTTCTTGTTACTTGCTAACAAGGGTATTTTCCTTCTGTACACTGTAAATAGAAGAATGCTGGGAGTATCTGCCAGATATCAAAACAAACACAAAACACAACATGAGGAAAGACAAGCAAACAAATAAAAACCACTTGTGCAATTACCACTGGGAAAGCTTGTCAGGAATAGGCTGATGCACAGATCCCTCGGGAGCACCAGTGTAATCATGCCAATGTTCCCAACTTGGGAGCAAAACCATGTGGGCCTTGCACATTGGAGGCACTCAGAAAATAGGTTTTGGGCTAAATAGATATGTTTCTTTCCCACTTCATTTGGAAGGGTGAGGATTAGAGTTGGATTCTCAGACTTCTCCAGTTTTGAGTCTCTTCCCTTTATAACATTTATGGGCTCGGGGTGAGTATTTTAAGGTGACCTACTCTCCAGAAACTGCCTAAAGCTTTGCCTGGAATTACAAAAATATGTGTGATGCGTTTTGGAAAATGGTCTATTCCCAGGTTTGTACAATTGAAATGTGCTGAGTCTTCTTAAAAGACAAAATTTGTTCTCTAAGTGTTTTCCTTCACAGAATTAAATGCTCGCGCACACACACGTGCACACTTTCTTGTGTACTATTTGAATGTCAGTTCCCTGAGGGCTGGGATCATGTTTACTGCATGCATATGTAAGCCGGATTTTCAGGCTAAAGGTGAGATATGGGTTTGAGAAGAAGTTGTTTATTTCTGTTGAGCTGGCTTCATAACAGTATTTGTAAGCCAATTTGGAAATAAAGATGTTTCAGATTTAGTAACAACAAAAGCTGTGTTTGTGTATTACAAGGCAATTGCATGACATTGGGATGGATTTCTACAATGTCCCTGCCAGGCTGGCGTTAGGTACAAGCGCAATCTAAAGAATGTGGTTTGGAATGCCTCGTTCCTAGCCAAAGAGAATCTAGAAAAGAACTACATCTAAGGGGGAAAGATCTGTCAACCCCCAATAAAAGAGGCCCACTGGACTGCGAGCTATAATCAAAATAGAGGTAATGATAATCTCCGGTAAAATTTCACGGGACTCTTCTGTGCTAGCACCATGCTAAAGCACTTTAATGGACCATCGCACCTAATCTTCACAACCCCACGTGGCAGCTACTATTAGGTCTCCGTTTATAGCTGGGGAAACTCATAGACCAGTTAGGAGTTTCCTGCAATAGTTCAGGTGGAACAGGGATAGCAGAGGGGGTGGTGAGGCTTAGTGAGATTATGTGGCTTGCCTAAATTCACGTGACTGGTGGTAGTGGAGGTAGAGACTCCCTATGCTGGACACCCGTGCTTGGCACGTGGCTGTGGCACAGCTATTTGTGTATTCAGTAGGTAAGTTTTCACCAAGTCTATTCCTAGCTCACAAAAGGCTAAAGTGAAATATGGGAAGACAGACAATTAGCAGGGCAAAGAAAGTCTTCTCGATTCTTATTGTAACACTTGGGCCAAGTGCTGCCTTGTCCCGTGCACATGTCAAAATATGGTTCTTTGTATATTAAAATGCCATCAAATGCACAGACATGTCTTTATGGCTACTCAGAGAATAGACGTTTGATAAGAGAGAGCCACCACACCCACGAGGAGGAAATGGCTGAAACTCTAAACTTTTGAGAAATTGGCAAGAAGTCAAATGTCAGCATTTTCACCTCTTTTCCCATATGGCAGAAGGCATTTCACACCACTTTCTATAATTTCTATAAATCTGGTAAATGATATGAGTACTCTGCATGCCAAGAGACATATAATATGTATATCGGAATAGATGTCTAGGTTGGTTTGTGACAAGAACCAGATTTCAGCAACTGAAGAGAATGAATCTGGCCTGGCTTTGGTTCAGCAAATGGGTGATGCTAACCAGGATCACCTTCCACTTATTGTTTTTCCTTAAATTTTTAATAATGTTTCTTATATCCTTGCTTATTCTCTTAAAAAACAAAAACAAAACAAACTAATCCTTGACCATTCTGATTTTCTTCTTATCAGCATGCTCTTCATCACCTACAGCCTTACTGGACACTAACTGCCAGCTGATGAAACAGAGTGTTAGGGATCAGCAACCCATTCTCCATTCAATAAATATTTATTGAGCTCCAGCTATGTGCCAGGATTGTTTAATAGCACTGGGGATACTGTAGCGAACAAAAGAAAGTCCCTCCTTACATGGAAAGGATGGCAATTAACAAAGGAACAGACTCTATGCAATGTCAGGTGGAGATAAATAATATGAAGGAAAAGAAAGCAGGGCAGGATGGATAATGAATTATTGGGGTTGTCAAGGGCTGCAAGGACAAGAAGACATTTCACCAGAGGTAATGAGGAAATAAGAGAGCAAGTTGCATATGTATCTGAGGGAAGAGCATTCCAACAAGGGAGCATTAAAAGTCCCAAGGCCCTGGGGCACAGACTTGTTTTAGTTCAAGGACTAACAAGGAAGCCAATGAGGCCAAAGCAGAATAGAAAACGAAAGAGTAGGAGGAGTTAAGGTCAAAGAGTCATCTGGGCCTGGTGGACCCAGCTGAGGATTTTGGGTTTTATTTTGGGTGAGATGGGACATGACTGGACGGTTTTGAACAGATGAATGACATGGTCTGACTCATGCTTTCAAAGTTTATTCTGGCTCCTGTTAGAGAATCGATGGAAGTGGGAATGCAAGTGTGGAGGCAGGAAGGTTTTTGCAAAAGTCCCGCCTAACAATGACAGTGACGGACTGTTTTGAAGGCAGATATTAGAGTCTGCTGATAGATGGATGTTGAGTGTGAGAGGTATTAAGATAATTTCACATGTTTTGGAACTTTGATTACACCTAAAAGCTTTGCAAAAAATGTGCTTTCTGCAACAAAAGAGATTGTCATACGAGCTATTAACGCATTTTGTGTCACAATTTGTACAAACACATTTCAATACAACAGCAGAGTGACTGAGATCAGAGTGTGATGTCACAGGGCCTGGCTGGTGCTGGGCTCTCATCACAGGTTGTTCTGGAACTTTCCTAGGAGACATCTTTTAAGTTTCAATCAAGTAATTATTAAAAATTAAAATGGGTGGCTTTTCTCTGGAGCTGTGTTGAAGGAGCTTTGAACAATCCTGTTATAACAACACTGTCCCTGTAGAAAAGTCAAGAAAGAGAAATTGAATTTTCAGTTAAATTTGCAAACTTGCCAGTTTGTGGTGTCAACCAGGAGAGCTAAGCTTTACGGAGAATTTGTATCTGTTTCTCTAGGGAACGGCACTATTTTCGAATATGGAACAAAGCAAAAAAGACTGTAGGAAGAAGAGGCAAAGGCCTATGCCAATGCTTTCTCCACATTAAAAAGCCTGTGGCTTGTTGTCCATTTTGCTCCAGCAATTAGCCCTAGAGCTCCCTAAAGGTGGGCCCTGTATGATTGTTCAGACTAAATCAAGCTCGGTTGCTTCAGTTGGCTTCAATTTTCCCTCTGGGTGTTTGCACACACCCCTCCTCGCTGGGGGATTACCATCCTTTCTAGGAGCAGATCTGGGTCATAAGAATGTAGAGTGAAGGTGAGAAGCTCCTGGAGACCACCTAGCTTTTCTCCACAACTGCTGACCTTTGTGGCTGAGGTTCAGAGACCAAACGGGTAGAGGCCCTGTACCCTGGAAGTTTCTAATTACTTTAATTCCCAAGGAGGACTGTGAATAGAACATGAGAGCATCCAGAGGTCCCAGGTGCTAAGATATTCTTCTCTCCCCAAGTGGCAAGGTCAGAATAATACAGGTAGTTTGCAGAGGCAAGCTCTCCTTGAGGGAGCTTATTAGTTTGAACACCTTTTCTTTGGTTAGCTTCATGCTTTGGCTTAGAAAGAGCATTCATGGAGTAGGAAATGGTTGGAGCTTCAAAATGTCTTGGGACATACCTCGGGAGCTAGACTGAGATATGGGTACAGTGGTTCCCCAAGATGTACCATGTGTTCCTGACTTTAACTCAGAACACTTAAAATGTCCTGGAACATGTGTAACCACGGTGGCTTGAGGAAGAGCTGATGGTGGTTGAGTAATTGGAGGAGGCCAAGGAGGGGGTGATTGGGGATCGCTTACCGTGGACTTCCGACTGAGTGACTGAACTTGAGGACCTTCCTGAGGCTACACATATCTCAGGGGTCCTTGTCCTCACCTAGGCAGATACAAAGGAGATTCAAGGAAGTTCCATAACTCTTCTCCCAGCATCTGAAGAGTTTAAGCTCTAAGGACACCTAATAGCCAGGTCCTGGGTTATATAAACTCTCTGCCTTGTGGGATAACTTCCATTTCTTCTGAGATCACACCCTTAACATTCAGATAAAATGGTTTGATTTTTCCTCATCTAACAGACTTTGGGGAGTCTGGGTACACCCCAGACCTCCTTCAAGGACCACTATTCTCCAGTATTCTTTGTTGAAGGGGGCTGATGTCCCATTCAGTGCCGCAATAGTGCACATTGTGACCTGCGTTTCTGCTGTCTCCTGGCTCCTAGCCATCATTCTTAGCTCCTGTAGCCACTGTCTGACTTTGATGCCATTTCTACCAGCCCTGGACACTGCTCTTCCTTCATTTCTCCAAGACACCACCAAATAAGGCTATCATGAAAAACAAGCATGTACCTAAGCATGTGCCTGGAGTAATGAAGTGAATTCAGAGCAGAAAAAGTGTCCAAGAAATAGACAATTCAAACACTTAAAAAGATATCCCCCTATGAGCCACTCCACTTTTTAGCTAAACTTCCTTGTCCTAAAGCCACTCTCTCCTGACAAACTTCTTCTCCATTCTATTTTGTCACCTGTCCCAGACCTCTCAGTCCATTCACTCAGGCTGCCACCTGGAAAAGCTAAAGTTCTTTTAGCTTTAGTAAGAAAAACAATTAAGTTCTCTTGTTCAACTTGGATGTAGGCTCAAGCCAAGTAGGGGCAGGGAGTGCTCATTGTCTCTGAACACAAAGGCTTGTTAAGCTATGGTGGATGTGGGATTCAAACTCATGTCTTGCCAGATCACAGTGTGAGTTCTTAACCACTACCCCACATGGCTTTCCCACCTTTCCTCCACTCTCCAGGCTCAGCAGAGAAATGGTGAGGCAACAAAGGCTATTGGGGAAGGAAATTCCCTCTTCCCCCATCTCTCTTCATGAGGCAAACATTTTACTGGAGGAAATCTATCCCACGCCTACATGCACTCATCTGGCCTCTGCCTGGGCCTTTATTTGCCACGACTCCAGCCATGGTCAAACTGGAATTCAGCCGGAGTCTAGCTCTGGTATCTCCTGAATGAGCAACTTCAAGAGCCCTGACAAACTCCAGCTGAGCCTTTCAAGTTGTGCTGTTGGCAGCACGACGGCTTCCTGCTGCCTTGTCCCATGCACTCTCTCTGCTCAGTTCCCCAGTGCTCAACTCCCAGAGCCCTGTAAATGTTTATCATACACAGACCGAGCAAATGCTTCCTGTGAACCCTTACACAGAACCCAGAAAAGCTCCTGATTCCATAAAAGTTTCCCAGCAAAAACAAGCCCCCAAAGCTCCAGGTACACCCAGGCTACCGCCCGCGGGCTGAATGACTCTTTTCAAAGGCCCGGGGGCCCGGCTGCGGCGCACGAGTGTCGTCTGCGGTCTTTGTGAGCTTTTCACAGTAAGGACCTTCATGCAGATACAGTACAATAATCTTTCATGATTCCCATAAATCAGAAAACTGCATCTGTCAAAGAGGGTTAGGTCACTCTGGGGGCTCCTTTCTGGAGCTTAAGTAACGGGAAAATTTTAAAAAAAGCACGCTATATGCAGTGAAAGAAGCAGGAGGGAGGCATGTTATGAATTGTGTTCTGAAAAATTCAGCTCAACAGTTCTACTAGGGCCAATATTTAGGCTACAATATTTGGCTGGATCTGTTATGCAATTCATCTTCCCAAGCAGACACAAATGACCTGACCCGGAGCCAATTTATTTTTATGGAGTTAAATTAGTCACTATTTATAAGCTGAAGAGTTTTCAAAAAGCCAATTTAAGGAGGGTACCATTATTTTTTCCACTAGTATTTGCCTTTCTGTCATTCTTTTGTTTGATTGTGGTTTCTGAGTAAAATACTGGGCACTATTTGTCAGCTTGGGCAAAACAGTTTCAGCTGTCTGAGTCTTTGGATCATTCCTACTTAAAACGGGGGTGACAGACCGGGAAAACTAGAGGCTGGGCAAGGATGTGAGTTGGGGGCCAGAGCCAGCTGTGCAAGTACAGCCAAATGTTACCTGGATGTAGGTTTTACTTAGTGGCCAAAGAAGGGGGGGATGAGATTTCTTCCTTTCCCAACATGCCTTGGATCTGTTTCCCATATTTTCTTTTCCCCAAAATACTAGAGCTAAAGAAAGAGATGCCAGAGAAATTATCTCATCAAATGCCTGCTCTCAGAGGCAGATGTCAAAGTTATCCTTGACCTTGTACCCCAGCTTTTCCAAAATTCCTTATCCTTTCTAACTCCTCTCCATCAAACTTCTTCATCTTCAGCAAACAAATATAGGTGAATCTAGGGGAGAATGCCATAGAATCAAAGCATTTTCTGCTGAACCTTCTTAGAGATTATTTGCTAAGCAGCCTCCTTTCACAAACTGGAAGGCAAGAGAGGTAGGAAGCTTGCCCAAGGCCACAAGTAGAGGATTGGAGTTCCTTAGGGCTGGAACCCAGCTCTCCAGACTATGTGGCCTCACTCACATCTACCCAAGAGCACAAAGACAAAATGAGGCATTGGTTTGAGAGGACGGGAGCTGGGCATGGCAAACTGAACCCACCACCCTGCTTTTCCACCTCCTACTCTTCCCATTTGCCATTCCTCAGAGCACCAGCAAGGTAACAAACTCCTCCTTTACCAGGCCTAGACTGCTCTGGGAACTAGGGTTCCTAGAACATTCCTCCCTGCTCATATCTCCTTCTGGGTAATATCAATGCTCTCTTAGATCTGGTACTCTCCAGTGTCCAGAAACCAGGAATCACTTATACTTCTACTACGATGCCTTATTTCTCTCCAGATATTATCCTGTCATCTATCAGGATTTATCCAAATACTTGCAATTATAGGAGTCAGGAAATAAGTAAGTGGCGACTTTTTTGACCACAGAAAAAATAGTAAGTTCCCCTATCACCTCTCTTCCAAGTCCCAGGCACTTTCCTTAGCTGCCATTACCATGCCCTCCAAATACCAGCTCTGACTCAGTATTTGCACTTGCTCTCTGCTCAGGACCCCCATGTC
>JAQZBX010004833.1:18798-58698 GCA_029593785.1 Cabassous unicinctus
AAAAAAAAAAAAAAAAAAAATGCATTCCAGGCCCAAATCTGCCACTAATTCTCTGTGTGACCTTCAGCAAGTTTCAACCTTATAAAAGCACACCTTTCTCTTCTTTAAAAATAATAAACTGATAATAGTAATTTATACAGTGGCATTTATTGGGTCCCTACTGTGTCTATGCTAGACATCAAGGAAACTGAGATGAGCAAGACGAGATACCGGTGATTTCAGGACCTCACCAAGAGGCCTAAGTACCCCACACGGCAACCCTGGGGCTAAACTATGAGTCAGTGTCAAAGGATTTTAAAATATTACATTTTTATGGTTTGAAAGCTGCTAGTAGAATAAAAGGTCTATTTTTTTTTTAATTTTAAGCAAAAAATATATTGAGAATTATTTGAAAATACTTGCACTATTTTCCAATTATAAGCAAAATAAAGTAGGGCACATGTAGCAAATTTGGAGCTCTGTAATACAGAAATTTGGGGCTTAAATATTTCTTGAATTAGATCATTGCACTTAAAATAAGAGCATTGATTAGTAGACAAAATTAAAATATCCCTACAGCATTTTCTCTCAGTTTCAGACAAAAGGAAAAAGAGCTCATAAATTCCTTGAAGCCCTAAGCTCAGAGAGTTTCTGTTCTGTGTAATAACTATTTTTTGAGCATTTGCTGAGTGCTTAACACTATGCCAACAGTTGTAGGAAGTACAAGGAAAGGCTTCAACTGAGCGACAATCTTGATGGGAAATAAAGACACAGAGGAGATGATGCCCTTCAACATGGCAGGTGCCAGAAGACCTAGGAAGTACATCAGGAAGGGATTTCATCAATGGCTGTCGTGGCTTAGAAGAGGAGCTGAGCCTTAGAGGATGCAAAGTTCTGGGTGTATGTGTCAAAGGAGGGGCCAGAAGCAGAGGGAGAGTCTCTGTGGGAAGGAAAGGGGAGCTTTGATGGCTGCTGGCGCTAAGGTAGCCTGTACAACCTGACTCCCTGCTGCCTCTGCCCTCTTCCCCACTGCTCTTTCTTGCTCACCACAGTCTAGCCACACTGGCCTTTTTACAGTTTCTCTAGTATGCCAGACTGTTGTCACAGGGCCTTTGCACTTGCTGCTATTTCTGCCTGGAGTATTCATCCCCCAGAGTCCACATACCTCACCCCTTCCCCTCCTCGGGTCTGTGTTCCAAAGTCACCTTCTCGACGAAGTCATCCCCGTCCATTCCCACCTCCACCTCCACTCTCCTGATACCCCTCCCTGCTTTACTTTCCCCATGGCATTTATTACCATTGGACACACTCT
This sequence comes from Cabassous unicinctus, assembly GCA_029593785.1. Lineage (NCBI taxonomy): Eukaryota > Metazoa > Chordata > Mammalia > Cingulata > Chlamyphoridae > Cabassous > Cabassous unicinctus. The sequence goes on from JAQZBX010004833.1 coordinate 20,090, forward strand.
ATAGTTTATGGATTATTTGTCTCCCCCACCTAGAACGCATGCTCTGTAAAGGCAGAGATGTGCATCTGCCTCGTTCACTGCTGTATCCCCTGCTCCCAGGACACTGTGTGGCACATAGTAGTCCTTTGATAAGTGTTTGTGGACTGGATGAATGTTGCTCTCTATGGAATTGTAATTAATCGTCAGCCTTCTTCCCAAATGTTTTCAACTCAGCATACTGATGGACTTTTCCATGGCAACAGAGCTCTGATTATCATAAAAGTCAACTGGAAAATATTATCTGCTTTACCAACATTTGCTCTATTTCCAAGTCTTCTTGACAGTATCTATTCCATAAATCAAGAAATAAACTTATTTGCAAAAGTTCTGCAGAATAATCACTAGGAATATTTCAAACTAGCCATGTGAAAACCCCTTATTTTGGTTCCTTAAAAAAAAAAAGTGCATTGTCATTGTATAGAGGCCTGTATTCCTAGGCATTTGGGGATTATATACACTTTTTTGAACCTTGAGGAAAGTCCAATACCTTGCAATATTGGCCAAGTATCCCAGCTCTCATAGACTTCCTGGGTTTCTGCTGTGAATGCTTTTCCTCAAGGCAGTGGATTTTTCTTGGGGCTTCCTTAGCAAACACAGACAGGGCTGTATGTGGTTCCTATATCAGGATGGGCATCTGCACTCTAGGGTCACAGAGTCACAGGTGCAGGCACAGGAGAGGTGGGCCAGCTGAGGAGAGTTCTCCTGTCTTTGGTGGCTCACAACATGGGGACTGGGCTGTGTTGATCTCTCTAACAAGAAACATGAGAATTCCCTGGGTCTTTGGCAAGCAAGATCTGGGGAATTAAAAAAAAAAAAAGCAGCAGCAGCAGCAGCAGCAGCAGCATTCTATTAAAAAGCATAGGGTTTGTTTAATAATTTTAGAATCCAAAGTACTATGGAGTTCCTCTTCTCCTCCCCACACCCTGCGCCTACCCCTTCCTTAGCCATCCCAACTCAGGAGAGACTCAAAGGGTTAGAAGAGCTTCCATCTCTCCCCTATGGGGTGAAGCACTTCTAGCATAAAGGACTATCGCCCCAGGAATTAATTCTCTCTTAGCTCTTTTATAAATGTTCATTCCAGGGAGTATTTTCAAAAGCAGTATAAACTTTCCTAAGGGATTTATGTACAGCAGCTAGTGACCCAAGGTTTCTTGACAAAAACTCCCATCCCCAGGGGGTGGGATGGCTCAGCTGGGCTCACAGAACTTTCCAATCTCATCTGCTCTGCAACAACAAAGGCAAGGAGCCCTAAAGGGGCTTTATCAGCCAAGGAGAGCAGTTGGCCTCTTATTTCTCTTTCTGGGCCCTGCCAAGAATGACATCACCTCGCTGGATTATTAGCAGCCCTTATCAGCAAACACTCTCCCGTCAGTCACATCAAAGCTGCCCCACATGTGTTCATGTGGTCCAGGGAGCCTGTTTCCATCAGCTCCGTGCCCTGCCTTAGAAATTCCTGAGATGGTCTCTTGAATTTAAAAAGCCACTGCTTAGTGTTAACTTTTTAAACACTGAGGGAAGATTCAGCAGGACACCACGATAACAAAGCGTATTATTACAGACATTTGTTTATACAACGGGTCAAGCTGTTCCTCCTGAAATAAAAACAGTATTTATGGTAAGCACCTGGATTAGCCCAGCTAACCTGGACGCAGATTGCCACTAAGTTTCACTTAAAGAAGGCAGGTATTCCTTCTCTTGCCTTGGTAAAATTTATCAGCCTGTGGTCAGAATACACTGAAGAGTGAGTGAGTCACTGTGCATTTTCTGGGGTAAAAGGTACCCCCAAAATGGTCTGCTGCTGGAAGAAGTTCTCTATCTACCCTGGTTGCCTGTGAATGTACCTGGACTGACAGCGTTTATGCTGATGTGGGCATGTCAGAGAATCCTCGTGTTGAGAAGGACCTCAGAGGACCTACATCCCAACCCCCTCATCTTTTAACTTAGCTCAGTCTAACCACAAAAGGGGAGTCTGAGGCCCTGAGAGGCTAAATGCTCACTAGACAGCTGACCAGCTAACTAGCAATAGACTGCACCTAGTACCAAAGGCCCTGACCTGGCAATAGGGGGTTACTACCAAGGCAAATGGTTCAACTGGTCGAGGAAGGAGAAAAGGGGCATCGTTGATTATTTATTTTCATTGCATAAACCACTCAGGTTACAAAGTTACCCAGATGTCAGAGTTCCTGCCTCTATCATATGGATAATCACCTTCTGAATCCCAGGGGCCGGTTTCCTGAGTGCAGGGTTTCACAGCGGCCAGACCTTAGCTTTCATGAAGGGTCGTGTGTCCTGCAAACGCTCTTCCAACGAGACCTCATCATCAACCTCCTCAGCTTTCTCTTTCCCCAGCACTCCCTTGGAGAACCTGCCTCCCTCCTCCAGCCAAGCTAGTTTTAGAGAATTTCAGTGGAGAAAAGGGCCCCATTCCCTTAGTCAGTCAGTCAGTCTGTCCATCTGGGGACTGTTTTACGCTAGGCTCTGTAAACTCTGCATGTTTAAGCAAGCACAAAAAGAAACAACATTAAAATTGTCATAAACTGCATTAGTTTCTCAAATGCTAAAGAAAATGCATCTATAGCATTAGTAACCATTCCTAGTGAAAATACATTTCTAACATTTTTAATGTAATGGTTTTTAAAATCTGAAATCAATTTGAATCAATATTTTTTCTGAAACTTTTGAATTAAGTAGACCATTGTCTGGTCCAAGACCTCTAAGAAGTAGGTGTCAGGACATGATTAAACAAGCAAGGATTTTATTGGGGAAACACCTGGGAGAGAAATTGGGAGGGAGTTGGAGAAGGCTGAGGGCTGTCAGACCATGAAGGAGGGAGGGAAGGGAGGGCGGGTGGGAGCAGATGACTGTGTGGTGTAAGGAAGTTTCAGGGAGACTGTCAGAGAGTCCCCAAGCCACAGCTGGCCATCAGTGGAGTCCCATGTCTCACAGGAATGGCTTGCTCTGGGATTCTTATCACTGCTCAGACATTGGCTGGGAGCAGCCTGTCCGAAACATGGCCTCAGTGCAGATATGGCAATGGACTTCAGAACAAAGCAGCTGGGCCCTAGTTCAATGAAGCTGCGCACAGTTGTGGTCTATAGTGGCCACAAACACCAAAATATTCCCTAAATTAATAAAGTAAAGGCTGTATAGAGCAGTAGTTAATAGAATCCACTATGGAATCAGGCTACTTGCTTTTGGTTCTGCTTTTAGTAGCTATGTGACCTTGGACAATATATTTAACCTTGCCATGCCTTAGTTTCCGCAACTGTAAAATTTGGATAATAATTGTAATGATTTCATAAGGTTGTGAAGACGAAATAAATTAATTAATCAAGGTAGAGCATTCAGAGGAATGCCAAACTCGAGGTGTAAATGCTCAATAAATGTTAGCTTTTATAATTAGGCTCCATTCTGGTGGTGGTCCATTCTTAAATTCTGAAACTCTGGTCCATTCTGAATAAGTTTTGAGTGAGAAACACTTGCCAGAAGTAGGTGCACTGAACCCTGGGCCAAAGGGACTACAGCCTTTTCAAACATTTCAGCAGGTGAGCATTTCCAGCACCAGACTCCATTGGGCAGCACTTTCTTCTCAGCGGCTGCATTTGCCCTCAGTGTGTGGGTCCCAGCCCCAAAGAACAGAGCCGGCGCCTGGCTGTTATTTCAGACCATGTAAAATTTAACCGACAGTGGCATACTTGGAAACTGACATTTGCCCATAATTGCTGTGACCTGGGACCAGCATAGCTAGAGGATGAAATGTTGTGCTTTATCAGAAGTGGACACTCCAAACCATGAGCAGATTACAAAATTCGAGATGGAGAAGTTTGCAGAGATTTCATGTGAGCTCATTCTAAAAAATACGTGGCCAAATAAATTGACTTCATTCATGAGACTGGGAGAAGTTTTAAAATCCAACCAGTCTTATTTCTCCATCTGAGGTGCAATATGATGATCTGATTTTACATGAACAGTTGTCTCAGCAAAGTGCTATTAGGGGAGGGAGGGAGGAGAAAAAGAAAAAAGCATTTCTCTGGTATTATCTGTGGTTGCCTTAGAGTCAATGCAAGTTTAACGAGTTTGATCTGAGTTTCAACCAATTTGATTCTTTTGGTTTCTTTGCTTCTGTCTCTTAGAGTATTAAAAACAAGGATTCCTTGTTAACCCTGTCTTAGCTGGGTTTGAGACACTACCGAGATATCAAAACTGAGGTCCGGGCAAGAACCAACCCCAGGGACTTTGGCCCAGTCCTCCACTTGGCTGGGATGGACGTCTCCAGGGAAACCCTGTCAGGCCTAAGCGGCTTGTGACTAAAGGGTTCTGTGTCTGTGGGTGCAGGGGCCTGGCCTCATTTTACAAACTGTGGCTCCTGCCTGATCCCTTGAAATGATAAACACCCACCGGCCCAGATGGGTCATGGGGTCAGAGGTTGGTCCAAGTGAGATGGAGTCACATTGGTGAGTCTATTACTTTTTCCAGAGAGTAGATGAGTAAGAAGATCAACCCCTGTGCCCTAATAGATTTAGGTAGGTATGGACTAGGGAGAGAGTAAACCACAGATTCTCAGTGCTGCTGCACATTAGAATCACCTGGAGAGCATTAAAAAATACCTTTCCCAGTCTTACCTTCAGATATTCTGATTTAAAAGGTCTGGGATGGAGCTCAGGCAACATTAGGTATTAAAAATTTCCCCAGGTTTACACTTTGCAGCATACAATTTTATAGTTTTTAACAAAATGTATAATGGCCTGTATCTGTCATCGCAATATCATGCCGAACAATTTCAATGCTCCCAAAATGACAATGTTCCACCTATTCTTTCCTCTCCCTCCCCTCAGAACAAACTGTAAACCATAATGTAAACTATAGACCATGGTTAGTAACAATACTTCAATATTGGTTCATCAATTGTAACAAACATACCACACTAATATAAGATGTTATTAATAGAGGAAAATGTGAGAAAAGGAGGGTGGAGTATATGGGAGTCCCCTATATTTTCAATGTAACTTTTCTGTAGTCTAAAACGTCTTTAAAAATAAAATAAAATAAAAAATCTCCCCCACGGGGGGCAGATGTGGCTCAAATGGTTGGGCGTCTGTCTCCCATATGGAGGGAACTGGGTTCGATCCCCAGGACCTCCCGGTAAAAAAAAAAAAAAAAAAAAAAATCTCCCCAGGCAAAGTATTTGTGGTGGGTTGATGTATGGCAGCCCTGTATGATGTTATGCATGTTTGTTTTGTAAGCTCACAACTTTTGCTATACAACTTATTGTTTATGTATGTTCATATATGAGTGATATACTTCAATAAATTGTTTGTAAATGAATGAAAAAAAAATCTCCCCAGGTAATTCCATTATGCAACCTGGGTTGAAAATGAATGAAGTGGATCGGAACCTCAGGCACCTCAGGCAATGAGGGAGCAATCCAGAAAGGCTTGTCTCCCCCGTGAGTGCAGCCCCAGCCAAGTTGCCCTCCCCTGATGGAGAAGCTTCTAGAAATGAAGTGGTCCTGCCCAGGTGCCAGAAGAGTGCCCCTTACCCAAAGTCATGGTACAACTGGACTCATGAAGTCTGCAGAGAATGGCTGCAAGTGCAGGGATTTGGATGGAAAGGGGCGTGTAGAAGTTATTAAGCAAGAAAAGAGGCCCAAGGGTTTCTGCCAAAAAAAGGAGTATGGTAGAAGCGGCCGTTAGGGAGCCTGAGTATGAAGGCAGGACTCTGAGCAGAGGCAGGAGGAGCGGCGTCCCCTCGGAAAGCCTGCCAGGAGAGAGGACGCCCGCAGCCAGCGGCGCTTACCAACCTCCTGTCATGCCCCAGCACCACGGGCCCAGCTAAAAGAGGGGGTGGTCACAGATCACAAGGGTACGGTAATGGGGTTTTCTTTCCTATCTCAAGAACAAATATATTGCTGATTTGTATAATGGTGCTGTTATGACATCAGTTGCAAGCTGTTTTGTTTCGTTTCTCTTGCGGAGGTGGAGGGGTGTGCAGGGTCTCAGGGGCACCCCACCCCGCCTGGCTTAGGCTTGCCACATGTGGGTGTCTGCAGGGCTGCCTGTGCTTGAGGGCTGCTCAGTGGCTGAGAAAGGGAGAATGAGGCCAAAGGTGGTCGGCAACAGGCTCCATCCCTGATCTGAGTCTTGCCTCAGAAACTGCCCTCCTTCCTTCTGATGTGGGATCTACATGCGCATGTCCGTAATTAAAGTCTCAGATGTGAAAGGAGCCCTCAGCACAAGTCTGTGGATTGCTTCCGCTACCTTTATTTCTGAATCATATTTAAGCCCCATCACTAGGAAATAAAACCAGATCCGCTTTTAAGTGCTCAAAGGAGAATTCCTGAGGAAGAGGCTCTTCCTACAGCCTTTGCCAGCCAGGTCTCTAATTCTTGTGCCTCTCTGGTGTTCTAAGTAAGCCTAGAGGGTGTCCTTCAATCCTGGGCCATCGTATGGAAAAGTGAGCACCTGGAGTAGACTGGGACGAGAAATGGCATTTTCTTCCCTGTTCAAATTTTGCTTCTGGGGGTCATTACTTTTACCTTCTCTGGATTGAAGGAAGAAATGCTTTTGCCATTTGCATTGTCAAGGCAGTGGTTGGATGGATTCACTACAAAGCACTGTGTGAGTATGTCTCCCAGAGGCACTCTCTGATGCTGGGAGAGAGGCTGACCATCGCCTAGGCCTTCCCACTAGAGCCCTGTTTCCCAGGAGGGGATCAATGCCCTCTGCCCATCTGAAGTAGGACAAAGGGGTAGAATGAATGTGCGATGGAAGGCTGGAGCCTCGCTACTGCTTCTGTATTGGCAGGTTGTCCACCCAAGGATCAAAACTTTAAAGCAGAGGAAGGAATTTCCTGTAGTTGGTTGGAAGAGACACTTAACGAATAAATAAAAACCATATAAGCATAGGCGCAAGGTTTGAAACTTCCAGTAGCTAAGTTTCTGAAGGAGACAGCATTGGCTTTGCTAAATTGTTGGGCTTGTTAGCTGCTGTTAACTACTACTCAGAGTGGCCACAGCTTCGGAGGGGAGAGAGAGAGACCGTGCCAATGACAAGTCTGGAGTGGGCATGGGCCAAGCCAATGCCCATGGTGGCAGAAAGCCATACTCTTCCTCTACTCCCTGCTTCCCTGTGGTCAGAGATCCGTGCCACAGTTCATCCAGCCACGTGGCCCTGGTAGGCACGGGTGCCTGGCCTGGAAAGATTCCCTTGTCTAGTTAACTCTTCTCTTCCTTCAGACTTCAGCTCAAGCCTTAAGTTCTCAAGAAACCTGCCCTGAGGTCGCTAACTAGGTTCAAGTTCCCTATTTATGCTCTCTTAACACTAGGCACCTGTCATTCATAGCACTTGACAGAGTTAGAGTTTTACTTTACTGTTTATCCCCCTTAGCTGACTGGAAACCCAGGAAGGCAGGAACTGTGTCTGTTTCTGCTGATGATTTTATCCCCATCACCTAACACAGTGTCTGGCACAGAGCAGATGACTTGCTAAATGTTTAACTGACTTGCTAAATGTTTACCAAAGATGTTCATGCATGCCTACACTCCATGAATCCTTTGTCCCTTAAATATAACTGAAGGTTTGGCAACTATGGTACATGTAACGCCCCTCCCCCGCCCCTACCCTCCCCACATCCATACTCACATATATATAGGCACCGACCTCTCCCTGTGGGCAAGCATTGGTTATAAATAGACCCGTAGCCAGTGCTTTAGGGCACTGTGCCTGGAAACCAGCCCTCACCCATTTGGCCTCCACGACTGTTCTAAGCCTCAGAATCATCCAATAACCCTTAGGCCACAAAGATGGTGGAAAAGGGGATGGCCTCTGAGGAAATGGAAAGCGATATGAAACCATGGGTCTCTGCTTTGGAAATGAAAAGTATTAGAATAAACCCTTAAGGATCTAATGTCATCCTTGGGAACACTTTTCCAAAACCACATAGGCCTCTGATAAATGTTGGTTCCACCCCCTGTTTATTAAAGCCATCTTCTGGTGACTATTAAGAAAGAGCAACTCCATTCTGTGCATTCTGTGTCATTAAGTTAAAGACATAGGAAACCAAATGCACTTGGAGATAGGCCACAGAATGTTTCGAGACAGTGGGACCTTGTGGAACTGGCTCCCTCCAGATGCTCCTGAGGGGAGGGAGGGGGCTGCAGAAGTGTCATTAGCAGCTCCAGGAAATTATCTTGGAAGACTGGGGAAGGTGGTGGGCTGGATGGGGCTTATGGGGACTCAAGCAGGTGGGTGCTTAAGAGCAGGGACCAGAGTATGAACTGGACTTACTATCCTTCATTTTGCACATGTAAAATAAGAATGATAATGGTATCTAACTCATAGAGCTGTCATAGGAATTAGTGAAGACATCCGTGTAAAGCTCTTTGCCTAGCACATAGGAATTGCTCATGAAATGTTAGATAACATCATTAAAAATGAAATAGAGGTCAGAAAAGAAAACCTTTGCATTTCTGAACACCCAGATACATCCCTTTTTCCAAGTGATTATGTAAATGAAATACTTCACTACTGTTGTGCATCTCCTTTAAAACATCTTCCCTAAAATATGCTCACCACCCAATGCCCACTAGTCTCTCATTGATTTCTTTCAGGGTCCATGGTAAGTGACGTTCTGGTTGCGTGTTTTCAGAGCTGATGCAGATTATGCACTTAAGAGAATTATTGGTAAGGATCATTTTGGGTAGTTTGGATACCATGATTCAGGAGAAATTTGAGTTCACAGGATTAGCCTCTTTTGTGCTATTGAAAATGTCAGCAATTTACGAGGAAGTCTCTTTAAAGGTATGTTCAGGTCTGGAGGGAATAAAGCATAGTTTCTCTAAATAATATGTCTCTTAGAACATTCCTTAAATAATTTGCTTTGTTTGAGGCTCTTTTAAGAAACCACATGTAATTACCTTTGAGCATTCAGAAGGTTAAGCCTCAAACTAGCAAATGCCAAGAAATTCAAAGTTCTGATTGCCACCCATCCCTAATTCAGCAAGCTGGCCTTTGTTCCTCCCCTAAAGCATGATGCCTTCAGAAAAGAATGTGAGCTGAAGTGTCTATGGCTTCTGGCTTCTCTCTGTAGCATTCCTTCCCATTATTTGGGCAGGTTTTTTGATATTCATCAATTCTAGTATTTATAAACTGTCCTGTCTAGGGAGAAAGGCACATACATATTCTCAGTCACGACATGTTAAGGATAGGGCATTTGTGATTTTATTCAAAGTCTATAGATGAGTCAGGTCTACAAAGATATTCTGAATCCTAGTTCTCAAGAGTTTATTATTCCTTACTTGGACTAACTCACTTCTGACATGTATATTAATACCTCCTGCATGCAAAACTATTATTCTTAATAATCATGGACTAGATCCCAGTTGGACTCAATATTCTTCTAATGCTTTCAGACTACCTAGAAGTGATGACCCCAGAAATTCTTCTTTCCTTTAATTGTTTAAACAGGCACTAGTGTATAAGGTAGAGGCTGGAAGAAATAAGGCCATGCTTAAAGGAAACCAGATTTCGTGCAGTTGTGACTGTCAATTAAAGGTAAATTGAGTAACTGTTTTCTAGGACCAGTCTCTATACTGGATTCTCTTGAGCTTTTGGTGCTCAGAGAATTACCTCTGATGAATACCTATAATTAATGTGAATGGAATTGATAAGCAAAGAAAGACTGGTGAGAAAAGTGCTTCACCCATTCATTCAAGGACTAGTTTTTGCTGCCTAGTCTGAACCACATACTGTTCTAGGCACCAAGGATGCAGGCAAACATGCCTGCCCGCATGGATATTATAGAGGCATGCTGGGAAACAGACAATAAATGTATGGTATGTGTGGCATTTCAATGTAAAATGTGTGATATATCAGTTGGAAGGGATATGGAGGAAAATAAAACTGGGATGAGAGACAGAGAGAACAGGGAGCAGGGAGCAGGTGGCTGAAATTTTTTGAAAGGTGAGTCTCGGAAATCCCACTGACATGCGAGCAAAGACTTTAAAGAACTGAATGAGTGATCCATGTGGATAGCTAAAGAAAGAAGCATTCTTAGCAGCCATGGAAAACCCCAACGGAAAAGACCTTGAGGCAGTAGTGTGCAAGGCTGGGGCCAAGGGGGAGGGGAAGGGTAGAAGGAGTTGAGGTGAGAGAGGAAGGAGGAAGGTTCAAGCAGAGCCTCCTGGGCCATTAGTAAGGGCCGTGGCTTTTACTTTGAGTAAGATAGAGCCACTGCAGTTTTAATAAGATACCTCCTGCTGCCATAGTAAGCTTCAGCTCTAGAGAAATCAGTTAGGAGAGAACTGAAGACTTGGACCAGAGGTCTGAGAAGTGGCCAGATCTTGAATAAGTTTTAAAGGAAGAACTAATGGACTTGTTAATGGATTAGATGCAGCTTGTGAAAGAAGATGGGAGTCAAGAATAACTCCAAGTTTTTTTGGCTTTGGCCCTAAAGAATGGAGGAGTCATTTCTTAAGATAGGAGAGAGTGGGAGGGGGATAAAGATTGGAAAATTGACATGCTAAGTTTGAGATGCTTATTAAACATCCAAATGGAGATGTTGAGTAGGCAGTTGGAGAGACAAATCTGGAATTCAAACGAAAAGTTCAAGCTTGAGACATATTTTTAGGTTTGTCAGCATTTGGATGATATTTGGAGCCATGAGACTGGATGACATCATTCAGGTTGTGAATGTAGATGGAAAAGAGAAGATGTTCAAGGACTGAACCCTGTAGCATTCTAGCATTCAGAAGTATATAGAAAGGGCAACTCTGCACAACTGTGTTATTCACAAATGTCTAAATTCTGCTTGGTTCATAAAAACCCATTTTGTCAAATCAAAGACTTTAATATTATCTTTCTCAGTCCAATCTTATGTTTCACTAAATGACAGTGTATTAGTTATCTGTTACTGAGTAACAAATTACAACGATTTAGTATCTCACAGTTTCTGTGGGTCAGAAACCCAGACATGACTTAGCTGGGTTGTCTCACTCAGGGTCTCTCACAAGGCAACAATCAAGGTATTGGGTGGGACTGTGGTGCCATCTGAAAGCTCAGCTGGGGAAGGATCTACTTCTAAACTCACTCACATGCTTGTTGGGAGGATTTACTTCCTCAAGGGCTCTCAAACTGAGGGCCTCAGTTCCTTGCTGGCAGTTGGTCGGAGGCTGGCCGCCCTCAGTTCCTTGCCACATGGGCCTCTCCTGCTTGATTCAGTAAAGTAGGTATGTGAGAAATGCCAGAACAAGATTGCTAGTAAGAGAGTGTGTGAGCAAGATGATGGTCACAGCCTTTCATCATCTAATTGCAAAAGTGACATCCTATCACTTTAACTTCATTCTGTTCATTAGAAGCAAGTCAATAGGTCCAATCTATACTCAAAAGGAGGAAACTAGACAAAGGTCATGAATACCAGGAGGCAGGGATCATCAAAGTCCACCTTAGAAGTGTGCCTACCTCAGATAGCATGGGTAATTTTTAACACTGTGGGTTTATATTTATACCATTATTATCAGTGAGATATGACCATTTCCTAATTCAAAAGTCTACATGTTTCTTGAAATTAGTTATCATATGCCAATAATTTTCAAACTGTGTTGTAACTCCTTATAGAATCATAAGAATCATGAAATAATTCATGACCAGCATTTTTAAAACAAAATAGAACCAAGCAGAAGCTATCAGAGTACATTGCACGTCGGAAGGCTTAGAGTTGTTGTGTGAAGCATTTCTTTCAGATACATGTACGTGTATGCATGTGGGTATATGTACTGTTATCATGTAAAATGTATTTCTTCCTGAGGGTCATGGTCAAAATCAGTGATTTCCATAGTGCTGTTAAATATGACTAGGCCACCAAAAGATATTTGAGAAAAACAGCCACCCCCAAACTGTGCAAAAGAAAAAAAATATCAGAAGAAAAGAAACCCCAGTGAGCTAAGATAAACACCAGCTTGCCAGTTCATGCTTCTTACCTAGTTCTCTCATGGGGTCTGTAAAGAGTAATCAATAAGAGACTGTAAAACCCTAAACAGACATGACAGATATGACATCTTCCCCCTGTAGAGGCAAAGCAGACATACCACAAACTAATGAAAATACCCTGCACAATCCTACCCATCCTAAAAGGTCAAAGGCAAGAATTTTCCTGACAAAAAACCAGCTGTGAGCGCCTAAAAACAGTAGGCCTGCTCAAGATGGATGAGGCCTTTTTTCCAGCTGGAGCACCTCAATCCCTCTTTGAGGAATCAGTCACCATGGACAACCACGTTTCCCAGCCCCGGATAGAATGCAGGCCGTGCTTTTCCCAAGGCCTCGACTTGTTTGGAGCCTGAGATGCAGTCATTCCCCACACCCAGCTCACCAGCTCCTGGCCCGTCTAAATATCCAGGCAGCTCCAACCTTAGCAGTGATTATCAATAGGTGGGAAACAAAAGACTGTCCGGTCTGAGCACCTCTTTCACCTGGAATGTCCCTTTTAAGATCATTGCTCAGATTCTGCCGTGGAGACAGCAAAGCAAAGTCTTTATCTCTCATTCATCCTTATCAGCCCAACAGCAAACAAGCCAGGTTTCGGTTACAGAGTCCAGATTTGAAAAATACATTGTATACCTAATGTTTCACATTTTCCACAGTGCTGCACTGCATATCTTCCTGGTTTCATGTGAGAATGCTTCAGAGCACATGAAACCAAAGCCAGGGACTGGTGAGACACACTGAAAGTCAGGGCGTCTTGGCGGTGTTGGCTTTGTGGAGAAACAGAGGTTCCCTTAGCAGCATGTGCAACCTATTAACATCGGGCTTTGAGGGAAAGGCAAGAAAAAGGAGGGAGGCAGAGGTAGGAGTACTCTGTCTGTGGTTTTAGCCAAAGCTTTAGGTTCCAATAATTCCTAGAGATAAAAAGAGCTAAGCATTTCAGAGGCTTTATGTAAAGTGAAATTGGAAGTATTTCTGTATTTTCATTTAGCATTGAATGACCATAGTCTAAACAATTTCATTTAAAGTTGGATGACGGGCCAAAGGCTTATTGTCTACCCATTTCATTTGTTATAGATATAGAATTGCAGCATAGGGGCCTGAAAGTTAAACATTGTTTGCTGATACAGTTTGTTATTAATTAGTTAATTCCAAAACAGCTTTGATATTAAGTTGGGGGTAAATCAACTAGATGAGAGAAAAGCAATAGGTCTATATTTCTTTAAATTGCATCACATTCTTAAAAGCTTTTCACATTATAAAGTCTGAGAAATATAGCATGAGGTTTAGTTTTTTGCTACAGAGTAATATGGAAGGGCAAAATTACTCTTAGATTTATAGATACTTGGATTAGCATCATCATATGTTACTATTTGTGGTCTCATCAGAAAAATAAGATATGCAAACAAGAAAGGCAGTCACCCCTTCTCAAGTCTGGGCCCCTTCTTTAAAGGTATAAATTACCTTATTCAAGTAGTTTATATTTATACTAAGGCTAAATTCATATTTAGATTGAGATTAGATTTATATTTAGCTTAATAAGCAGTCTAAAAAATGGGAATGCTTTGGGTGGCAACAACAAGCCAAACGAATGCAGGCTTCAGCAAGCAGGGATTTACTTTACTCACACAAGAAATCCTAAGGTAGGCAAGCTCCAGAGCTGGTCAATATGCTAACAGGAAGCCAGGTTCTTTTTACCATTCTGCTCTACCACCCTTAGAGGGTCAGCATATTGCTCCACAGGTGCAAGGTGGCTGCTGCATCTCCAGATATCATGTCTATATTCAAGGCATGTAAAAGCGGAGAAGGAATGGCATTGGCAGCATCTGTCACTTTTATCATGAATGCTAACAACTGCAAAAGAAGTTCCTCTACTTGCACCTCATTGGTCACAACTGAGCCTCATAAATAAAGCTCTGGCAGATTCAGTTATATAGCCCAGAAGAAACATGGTCTTAATCTTATTCTCATTCCTGTGGGTATGAACACATTGTAAACAGGACCTTTTGAAGATGTTATTTTTTGTTAAGATGAGGACACCTGAATCAGGATGGGTGTTAATCCTGTTGCTGGAGTTCTTATAAAGAGAAAGCCAAGGGTTGGAGCCAGAAGCTGGAAGTCTGCAGGCACTCCAAGAGAAAGGAGAGGGCATAACCATACGGCAGAAAGCCAAGGACTCCAAGGATTGCTGGCCAGCCAGAATGCCACTGTCCCTGAGAGGAAGCAAACCTTCTAACCTCTAAACCATGAGCAAATAAATTCCTGTTGTTTAAGCCAACCTGTTGCGTAGTATTTGTCATAGCAGCCTGGAAACAAAAACAAAAACCTAGCTTTGAGGGAGAATGAGAAAGCAAGTCTTTAGCTTTTCCATTCTTTCTAATGGAGGTGGATATGAGAGAAGGGACTTGAGAATGGATGTTGGATCAGCCAGGAAAGGCAAGAGTTGGGTTTGCCATAACAAACCATTGGCAGAAGCTCTCAGGGGAGAGCTTCAGTGAACTCGGCTCTGTACAATGAAGGGTGGGAACCCCACCCAGGACCATTGCTAGCTTCCACAAGTGGTAGAAATTTATGTCCATCTAGGTAGAAATACAAGTATAAATCTGTGCTTTCCAAGGCCAATAGGAAAGGTCTGTGCTATTTCTGTCTTATTGCATAGAACATCAAAGACTATCCAATCCAAAGATGAAGTGTCAATGTCATGATTATGAGTTAAAAGTTAAATAAATTATAAACCAAATATGTTAAAAAAGAAAACAAGTGATGTTTGTTACAATGATTACATGCAGCCAATAAGACAGACATTGACATTTCTTTTAATCACCTCTTACATGATTTCCACATATATGCATTCATTCATTCAAATGTCAATCCTATCATTAAGCCAATATTTATTTGTGGCTTATGCCAGGTTTTGTTCTAGCACTGGGATATAGTGGCAAGCAGCTTCATCATGTGTGGTCCCTTCACTCTGGGTGAATTACAGTCATGATCAGTGTTATAAAGAACATTTTAAGGAGATCAAGCCTGGGGGGAGGGGCAGGGGTGAAATCAGAAAAGTCTACCCTGGAAATGTAAGCTATACTCTGAGTCCTAGGGTATCATTAGTTATTGGCCAGGCAAAGAGGAAAGGGAAGAGCAGTCTCCAGAGGGAACTGTTCCTATAGTGGATAGAAAACAAGCAGGAGTGCAGCATGATTTAGATTTCAAAAGTGATTTACTCAAGAATATGTGTTTCAAGCTTATTTTGGTATTTTTTATCATACCTAAATTATGATAAAATGACTGAGAATGTTATCATGTCAAAAAGAAAAATTCTAAAAATATAATAATTTTAAAGTCTCTTATTCACATGGAAGCCAAATTTACTTACTGAAGACGAAAGTTATTGCTTTCTGAGCAAAAATTCCAACTGTAAAAGTGTAAACTTCTAAAATTGAAATTATTTATATTTTAGGCACAAAATAAAAATTTGTTAATGAACTAAAAAATCTCAGGGGTTTACCTTGATCATATAGGATCTTTAAAAGGAAAAGTCACTACAAAGTCAGTATGAGTCATATAACTTAACAACTTAGACTTCCTACCAAGGCCATATTGGCTATCTCAATAAGTATACATTTACTTTCAACCACTTATGTCTATGCTGGTTTACTAGCAAACTAGAAACTTTAAAATGTAATAAATGAATGACAAGTTAGTAATCATTTTTGTGATAGGAACAGACTAAAAGGGGAAGAAGAACAAGTGACTTTGAAGATGTAGGCTGGAGAAGAGAATTATGGAGAACTGGAAAGGAAAGGAAGTATTGTGTTAATTACTGGAAGAATGGAGTTGAAGCAATTAGACAATACAAAAATTGTATTTAAGGAAATGGAAGTGGAGGGTAGATAGAGGGAGGAAGAGGAGAAAGGGTAAAGGGGAGGGAAAATGAAGAGAGGATATTATCAGGAGGATGTCCAAAATACCTAGAAAAAAGTGGCAAATCAGAACTAAATTGAGAAGATCAGGATGGTTTGATGGGATATGAAGTGGAAGGGGGCAGCAATGAAGAAGGCCGACACCAAGTTGCTTTGGCTAGTGACTGTCACAGCGTTCAGAAGCTGAGAGTACACAGAGAAAGCAGTAGAGAACCACTGAGAGAGAAGACTTCTCATTTGGGGTTCTGGATGTCACTGTGGCTAAAGGGACCAAAGTGCAGGGATAGGACGAAGAAGCAGCTTAACCTATTTTAGTCATATGTAATGTCAGTATTTCTGGAAGAACATGGCTGTGGAATCTGCTCATGAAGAGCCTTCATGCCTGAAGCAGAACGGGCTTTCTAGTAGGCCAGGCAATGAATCTGGGCAGAAAAATGTTGCCACCAGGTGTGTTCATGCTACAGAGTTGGACCACCTACACTTTGGCGCTATTGACAATTAACTCTTTCAGACTTAAAGAATGAAGCCACTCCCACTTCTAACCCACTCTTTCTTAAGAGTTTAACTGAGCCTTTAAAAGCATAATTTCAAGTTTCCCACAGGTCTTGTGTATAAAGCTGTTCATGGCAATAGGGAAATGTTTTATTACCTGGAGTCTTAAAGAACACAATTTGAAAGGGAGAGCAGGGGAGGGATAAGAAATGAAATATAATCCCCATTCTCAGAGAGAAAGTCTTGCAAATTAGGGAAATATCTCCTCTTTCTCCTTATGCCTTCATGATCTATTCTGTTTAAGAATTAATATGTTCTTGAAAGTGTGCTTATATGTATGTATTCAAACCATTAAACAACTGAGCAGTAAGAAAAGTAATAAGATATATGTCTAACTCATGTTGGAGAGAAGACCACCATGTAGACTGGATGAATGATTCCTAAATGATTCTATGAGATTAAACCACCAAAGCTTCCCTATGGACAGAGCCAAGGGATTTGGACTGCCCAGACCACGGTAGACTATTCTTCTGGAGTCACCTTGGGTATCACAATGGGATAAATAACGCAGGCTTAAGGATATATACTATTAGAGAGAGATCAATCTTGGGACAAAGTAACTTCATGGGTAGGGTTGGGTTTTCCCCCAAAGTGAGCAGATTTTATCAAGGAGATTCTCTAAGAGATAGGGGCAGATATGAAGGCAGACACTAGAGATTCACTCCCTGTTAACTCCTTAGAGATTTTTCATTTGTAATATGGGCAAAGTCATGCACAGAATATATAGTTTTAAAGTCTTTTCTTTGCATGTCATTATTTCCTTGGTTCCCTCAGCCCTTCACAAAATCTGATGAATCCACACAAATGTGGATTGTGCATGGTTTTTTCAATAGAAGTGAGAGACAGAACTTACCCTATGTTGCCTACCCTTTCTGTGGAGACCCTTGTGGAGGTAGTGGAATTGCAACATGGGAACCACAATCAATTAATGGTGGCCAAGATTATCAGCCAGGGGCCTTACACCATAGCTGTGCAGAACACAGTTTACAGAGGAGCAGCTGGCTGTTAAGTGGCCAATTTGGAAGCTGAATTGAGATAACCTCCCCTTCTCAAATATGCCAGAGGGAGGTGATCCTTAAGTGAAGGAGAAAATTGATCCTTGGTATGACCTTTGTAGAACAAGACCACAAATTCTTTAACATTCTTCCCCTTGAGAAGTGGGGTCTAGGTCCCCACCTCATCTTTTTTGACCAATAGAATGTGATGGAAGTAATGTTATGTGACCTCCAAGGTTAGGTCATGAAAGTTCATATGACTTCTGCTTTGCTCACTGGAATAGTTTTGGAATTCTGAGCCATCTGGAAAGGCCACGTGTAGGCACTCTGATAGACAATCCCAGCTGAGTCCACACTTCTATTCATCCAGCCCAGGCACCAGTGATTTGCATGAAGCAGTCTCCAGATGGTTTCTGCCCCTAGCTGTTCTAGTTCCTCCCAGCCATTTGAGTCCTCCCATATCAGGCTCCAGATATTGTAAAGCAGACCCAAATTGTGCCCACTGTGTCCAATCCAAATTCCTGCCCTACAGACTCTGTGATTGCCATAAAATGGTTGTTGTTTTATGCCATTAACTTTTGGGATGATTTGTTATGCAGCAGTAGGAAACTGAAGAAACACTTGGGCCCTTTTCTAGTTTCCCAGGGTTCACATTCTCCGAGCTGTTTAATGAAGCCCCAGTAAACTGGGGCCTGTTTTAGCCATTGTCAGAAATATTCGGAACCTCTCATGTAATAATCCTTGCTAAGAGCAGACAGTTTGATTTCATCAAAGTTTCAAGCAATAGTGTTGAGGGGAGAAGTTAGTGCATTTGTCAGATCAAACCTCAGAAAACCCAACATGCTCATTGCACCTTTCTATGGAGTTCTTTCATAGTACCTAGTGGAGACACTGAATTTACAACAGTGTACTTTGCCAGCTTTCTACACACTCCGGACCAGGGCATAAAATAAATAATGTGGCCTATTTTAAGACCCCCTGTTGTTGGTCAGCCATACAGCCCTCATGAAAGCAACCAGTCCTTCTTTCCTGAGGACATCCTGGAATGTGTCTCTTAATGCTCCGTTAATGGAGAAGAATTATTTGCTAAGACATGCTCTTAACCATATAGTTGTCTTCATGTGAGCAAGAAAAAGATGTTTCTCAGCAGAACTAGCACTGTCAGGGTGAACTCATGGAAGTGCAGGAAGCAAGAAATAATCCCAGACTGCCCACGTGCCATGTTTCCATGAAAAACACTATTTAAGAACAACAAATAGGTGTTCCAGGAAATAAGGTAGGGTGGGGTCCCACAATACATGTTCAATTCATTGGATTAGGTGTGATTAGTAGGAACAAAGGAAGGGCCAGTTAATGTTTTGGGCAAACAGTGTGATTTGACAGGTGCAGTGTGTGCTGTGTATATGCAGTGGTGGGGACGGTTATGAATGGCTTCCATACAGCAACAGGCTTAGTAACATGAGATTTGCTTCCAGGACTAATTGACATCCATTATTATATCCTTTGGCAACAGTACTCCCTTTATTAAGGTCCTTGGAGGAAATAGAAAACCTCACCTGGTTTTTGCTTTGCTTTCGTTGACCCTTATTTGCCCCGAGTCTAGCCCTGGCAAGGTGATGTATATCTCTGATGCACCGTAGAAGTTGTGACCTGAAACTCATCACTTAATCCTCATGGAGATGGGGCAAGGAGAATCCTGCTGCTGGTTTGTAACCTTTCTTCCAAGCATGAGCCTCGGATGTCAAGTGTTGGGGGCCTGGAGGCAGCCAGGGCTGCTCTAAACAAAGAGCTCCCTGCCGTCGCTGATGCATTTGTTCTCTGCCACCACCGGCTTGGCCCTTGGGAATGAGGCCCCATCCTCACGCTCCTCTTCAGTTTCTCTTTTCCACCTGGTGCACACTTGTTTAGAGAGCAGAAACCCACCTTACTTGGGTGAGAAGAATTTTGGAGGCTCACACGCTAACAGTAACAATCCCTCAGAGAGCATTTTCTAAGAGGAGAATTCTACACGGGAGGAATCCATTATACCAGTCTTTCCTAACTTGTATTTTTCTAGAGATTTCCTTCCAGATTTGTGCTGTTCAAACATGGAGCTTTGCTCAAGGAAGGAAGCTCTTCACTTGCCTATGAGTACTTGTTCATGGTGACAGTCCTATTGGAGTCAGGCAACTTATTCCCTACTCCAAGGCCAGCAGGGGCTGGTTTTTGTAGCCTTTGGCACTAAAAGCAACAAAGCTTCTAGTGTATTCTTTGGGCACTGCCACCAGAATCAAGCCAAAACTGTTCTTGAGCCAGCTCTCTACACTCAGACATGTTGCTCTGCCCTCTGCTCTTCTTAAACCCAAAGAACTCTTTCCCACGGGCTGTCCAGCCCAGCCCCTCACCTTTGCCCTCAGCTATCCTGAGCACCATCTTGTCTGTCCAATACATATAATTTTATCAGGTCATCTCTGACTCATTTTAAATTATTATTTGCACCATCTGCATTTACAATTAGTAGCAGAGGGGAAATTCTTCAGGAGTTAAGGTAGCAATCCAAAGCAGATGTTTAAGACCCCAGAGAATATATACTTAGGGCAGCTGACTTAAGAGAATTATATTCTACATCTAGGAAGAATAAAGTGAGTGAAATGAAGGAGTCAGAGAAAATGAAAATGGTTAAGGACGGAAGCAGGAGAGTGGGTCTTTGTATTATTAGATCCCCATAACTCTTTGGCTTGAGAAAGAGGATATGAATCACTTGGATTTGCCTACCAGTTATTGCATATAAGATGAGAAATTGTGATAGTTTCCTGAATACAGAGCCATTTGATTCTCATTCTGGCCAAGCCTCCCCTGTGGGAACTCCAGCCTCCATAGCCTGTCACCAACTCTTAGGCCCCAAAGAGGCTCCAAAGCAAAGCGATAAAAAAAAACCTCACAGATCCATTCAAGTTGAAAGGGCCACGGGCTCAGTCTTAGGTCAATAAATAGCTGGTCTAGCTTCCCCCCTCCAGCTCTTACAGTTCCGCCTCCCCTCCCCACCTGCCATGCTCCAGCCATGGAGAATATTGTCACTGGCAGGGGTGAGTGAACCTATGGCCTTGGGGAAATATCTCATAACAACTTACATCTGCGACAACTGACTCTATGCCAGATATTTTTATACATTATCTCTAATTCTTACAACAGCCTTGTAAAGTAGGGTTTTCTATCTCAATTTTACAGATTAAGAAACTGTTTCAGAGAGGATCAATAACTTGCCCAAGGTCTCAGAGTAAGTAATAAGGGTAAGTTCCTGTTATAGGTTGGGATCTCCAGAAGCAGATTGTGAAACAATGATCCATGTGATTGTTTTTAGGAAAGGTTCCTAGGACAACTGGTAAGGGAGGAGGGAAGTGGAACCAGGAAGGGAAGTAGGCCAAGCAAACTTGCAATGTCAAGGAAAGTCCCATGGGGGTGACTTTGGCCCAGAGGATCTCTGAAGGCAATGTGGGTCTCAGACTTGATCGGAGCAGGGTGGAGAGAGCTGGGAGATTTATACCCTTGCACCCAGTCAGTCCTTGGTTAAGGACTGCATGCAGGGGACATAAACTCCTAGGTACTCCCAGGATCTTCCAGCAAATTGGTTCCAGCAGTCAGAGGGAAATCCTTTGGCAAAGAGAAACAGAGTCTGGCTATTGGGATAAAAGTGCACTGAGAGTTGAGAGCTTGCAAATGGTAAAAGGACCCAAGGAGTTGTGTGAGTACTGATGACTAAGAGCTACCCAACGTATCCTCTAGCATTCTGGGCTTCTCTGCTGGGACATACCCATGCCACAGACACAGCATAGAGCTGCAGACCTTATGCATCCAGTGGCTGCATGTAGGGCCCTGGCTGCAGCATTCTAGGGGGCTAAGTTGGGTGCTGGCAGGGCTTGTTAGGGTGCTTTTGTGGAGAGGAAGAGGAAACAATGGCCCGTTTATCCCATGCCACGCATTCACAAAGAGCCTCACTTTTAGGTTTTTGTGATAGTAGAGATACATAAGAGAACAGAAAGATGTCATCTTTCAATGTTATATTCCCAGAACTGACTGCCTCTAATGTACCCTAAATTAATATTTCATCTAATTATCTTGTATTATCACATTTATATTGTGTGACACGTCCTTCTCTGATGGGACATTTTTCATCTATTTTTAGAGTTAAATCAATAGACTATGAATAGAATATAACCAGTATTTAAATCATAATGGTCACAATATTCTATCAATGTTTAAAGTTAGATTATTTTGCAACAAAATTCTTATTTCACATCAGTCAAACATTTTTCAATCATATTTTGGTTGTGTTTAAAAGTCAACAAAGTATGACATTTCATACTGAAAGCATCAGTTTCTTAAATATGAATATAAAACTATGCACAATATTTGTGAACCTGTTTTGGCATCTTCACTTGTTAACATGCTGGAAACCTTGATATAAGTGGGAAGCCGAGCCTCTCTCAAACCCTGAGAGGCCTGCAGAGAAGCAGTGGTGACGCACTGCAGTGGGCACCTTCCCAGAGAGAGAAGAGAAAACCCCGAGATTTCGGTCTCAGAGGCAAGGAAGAACAGGCTGCCCCGCACTCTTCAAGGGCCACCAACCATAAGCTCCTCAGGAGCTGGGTCTAGATGTGCAGAAGGTAACAGGGCTCAGTAAGTGTTGGTTGACTGATTGAAAGGATGGGCGGTCCTGAGAACCCAGAGTTTGTGGCAGAGACCAGTGTAAGACCAGGCAAGGGCCCTTTAACCTGGAGGGGCGCAGCCGGCAGCCTGAGCTGGTCCAGGGGAAAAGTCAGCAGAAATCTCCTCCTGCACCCAAGGCACCTCCAGCGTGGGACATTCCCTACTTCATTGCCTGAGCTCCAGAAAGCTTTGTGGCTCACTCCTCATGCCCAGCTCAGGAGGAACTGCCTGGGGTGCCCTGGGCTCTGCTTCAGACTCTCAGAGGCTGGCAGGGCTGAGCAGTCTACAGGGATTACAAGAGTGCATCTGGGCATCGTTTACGGCAATGTTCTCCAAACTTTTGCTTAATATCTGAAAGGTGAAGTTATTTTTAAAATATAACCCTGATACAGACAAAACAGCACACTGACCTAGATCGTTCAGCTCTTTGCTGAGGAGATGATACGGTATCCAGAAGTGCTGGATCAGATTTACTTCATTTCGGTTCTGTTCAGCACGATTCACTGGCTCCTTACTAAGTGCAGAGCACTGAGCTAAGTGCAGGGGATGCAAAAATGCATCAGACAGAGTCCTTGCCTTCCAGAAGCTTATGGTTCAGTGAGGAAATAGCCCATCTCTATATATCATAAGAGGATGAGGAAGGAGTAAACACAGGGGTTACTAATCACAGAGGACCATCAGGCCAGGGGGATGCTCAATTCTGCCAGCTTTAAAGAGACTAAGTACAATTATCATCCAAACACTGGAGTATAGTATGGGAAATTGAAGTTTCTGAATCTAAAGGCAAAACCTTCTTCTAAGGTGCAGTAAGAATGAATTTTTAGATATGAGGCAAGTATTTGGGGTGGGAGACCTTGTTGCATGCCAGCACCCTTTCCAGCACTCTCCACTTTGACCTAGTGGAACCAATCCCCAACCATGGTCTCCCGGAGCAACCTTCCTGGCTTCTGAAGCCTGATGTCAAGCTCGAGATGCTGGGAGGCAGCAGCAGGTGGGCAGTGTCCATCACTTTGAACATGAGCTCAGTCTTAAGCCCTCTGAAGAGAACCTTCAGGAAAGAGTTAAGTCGCCAGCCATTTTTCCCTTCTTGGTGAATTTATCTTCTATAAGATTTTTCTCCCCTTTCCCCCTGCCACACCCCTGCTCTCTATGTTCCCCTTGCCCAAAGCTTGTGGTCTTGTGGCTTCATGGCTCTGCTGCTACCCTTCCAAATCCTTCCTGCACTTTTGTCTGCTCAGTCTCTGCCTCCTCCCCCTCCCCTAGGAAGAAAGTCTCCAAAGTCTGAAGCCAAAGATGAAAAGATGGTAGAATCCCCAAAGCAAGAAGAGAGATTTTTTTCTGCTTTATTCTGATTTGTTCCTGTTCATTCTCTTTGTAAGTCTCCTTAATTTTCAAATCAGAACACAGGCCCAGGAGCGTTGGAATCTTCAACCAGGCAGGCTTGGTGTTGCTCAACTTTGAAGAGCTAGTAAACAATTCCGGGTTAAAATGGCTGAAAAACAACACAGTTCTTTTAAGCATTCTAGTCATCAAAATCCTCTCTTATTTAGACTGTCCTCTCAACCTGAAATAGTCACCTTTTATTGTACTGTGACATATTTGCTGGCAGAAAGTACAAATCATGGAGCAAAGCAAGGACTTCTGGTTATTGTCCCTGTTCTGACTGTGACAAAAGCTCTGTTTCAAGGTCACCCTGCAGAATAGTGGTTCTCAGAGTTGAGTTCCCCTAATCATGTGCATCAGAATTACTTGGGGCATGAACCACTAAGATTCCTGCCAAACTTCTCCCTCATAGGGGAGAATAGAGAAAAGAGGGTGATTCTGGTTTAGTAAATCCAGAATGGGATTTAGAAATTTTACATTTTCACAAGTGCTCCTGGTGATTCTAATGCATAGCAAATTTGGGACTCCTTGCTCCAGAGACTATAGTAAGTTGGAATTGCTCTTCTTCTCAATTTAGAAATTAGCCAGGTTTCCTAAAACTTGTGAATTTTCAGTTCAAAACTGTTGGATGCATGGAACCCAACACTGAGAATCTCCAAAAGCCCGTGTTTTCCCTCCAAAGGGAAAGACACTTTGGCCCCGGCGTGTCTCCTGCAACCACACCATACACACACACACACACACACACACACACACGCACACATGCACATGCACGCACACGCACTCCATCTCCCCGTCCCTGTTCACAGCTAAGCCAATGTCTCCTTGCCCAGCTGGTGGCAAGCTCTGGCTGTCCAACAGTTCTTTGGTCATCTCTTTAAAATTCATTATCCAAATGTGCAGAAATGACAATTTGGAGTCGCTATCATATTTCTTTGCGCTGTGACACTCATCCACAGGGATCATATGTTGGGAAAACGTGCCCCTTTGACAGAGCTGTTATTTCAGTGGGTGTCCTCTTTCAAAGGGTTCTCCCTTTATCCGAACTATCAAATTGTTCCTAGTTCCATAAAAGCAGGGCCGCTATTGTGATGGAAATTTACATAAAGGGATGGAAACAGAGTGTAAATGCTGAGCTTGTTTGTTATTTGAAAGAAGCCGCTAGAGCCTAACTAGATCAGGTGTGTCCTGGTCCTTCAGTCAGCGGTGGATTAAAAGGCAGGTCTGGAAGAGAATCCCTCCCTTTTCCTTATTCAGGTTACAAAGGCCGCCGAGGAGGAAGCGCGTGCCCCAGCACAGCTGAACACAGAGTGAACCTGGTTCTCCTCTTCCTCTCAGGTTGCAGACTTCCTGCTTAGTGTTGGGAGCTCCTGCTGGCTTGCCAAGGCCTAGAAGAACCCACTGTGCCTTTTTGGTATTTACTTTTCCCACTCCATAGCTGGATTTATGCTCCCATATACTCGACGCCTAAGAGATTAAGAATTACTCCTGCTACACTCGAGATTGAATGCATAAGTTCTGGTCTGTGGGCAGCAACTCGTGAGTCATTCTTGGTTAACAAAGTTTCTGAACAGCCACCATAAAGGAAGAATTTCTAAATCTGGTAAGTTCTTAAAGTCACAGTGGGAATAGAAATAGAGTGTTAATGCATGAAGAATAGGTACTTTAAACATATTAAAGGTACTCAATCATAAACACATCACATATTCAAGGGATTTTTAATTCACGTGACCCTGTTTCCAAAACTTACATATATAGGCTTAAGTATAAGTCATACTGCCCAATATCCTTGAGCAAGGTGGCAATATCCATCTTTCTCTTAAAAGAATAATGGGGAAAAGCAAGTGCAAGACCATATGGTGCCATGAGCAATGGGCCAGAAATTAGGAAATCTGAGTTCAAATCCCAACTCTATCAGCACTCACCTTTGCATGTGTCACTCAAACCCACAAGTAATTCTTAATGAATGGTAATAGTTTAAGAAGGCAGAATAGGAAGGTACTTTGGAGATAACTTCACCCAGCCCCACATTTTGTAAAGAAGCTGGCCACCAAAGAAGCTAACTAATATGATCAGGGGTGCCCAGCAATTTTTAATAGCATATGAGCAAAATACCATGCTTCTGACTGCGAATCAGTGCTCTTTCTTATTGTGGTCTCTGTTTTCTCATCCATCACATGGGGACATTTGTGTTTACCCTAGTTACCTCATAAAGAAAAAGCAATTGTGATAATATGTGGGTTGCAATGAATTATCTTCAATGTGAAGTGGTGTTTAAAGGTTATGCAACTCATTCTTTTCCAGTTCTCCTTATCTCAATGAACAGTACCACCATCTGTTCGGCTACACAACATAAAACCTTAACACTTTCTTTTCCCTCATTCCCAAATCCAATCCATCACAAATCCCTATTGGATTACCTTCTAAAGGCATCTTGAATCTGTCTACTTTTCACCATCTCTGCATCATCATCCTTGTCTGGCTATGTGCCAGACTTTCACCTGCATCACAGCAGTACCCTCCTAACTGGTCTTTACTCCTGCCCCCTTAAATGAATCCTTAACACAGACGCCAAAGGGACAGGATTCATATCCAGACAACCTGGCTCCACCATCTGCACCATTAACCACCCAACCATGATACTTTTTCTGCCTCTCCTGGCAATACCAGATTTGAACAAGAACATCTGACTTAAGTCCACTGCTCCCTCCATATCTGATTTTGCCAATGCAAAGCCTGGGTTTTAACCCACGGGGGTGTGTAGAGGAGGAGAAGGGGAAAGTATGTTGGGTGGATGCAATTTACAACAGGTGTACAGCTCTACAATGAGGCAGAACTGGTTCCCCAGCCCTGGGGACCTGGGGACTCTGTGGACAATGAGGAGTTACACAAATACAGACCCAGCTCAATGAGGACTGGGAGATTTGTACTCTTTCTCTCTCTCCTCTCTCCCTCTCTTTCTCTCTGATTCTTTCTCTCTCTCACACACAAACACTTTCACACTCACCTGCTGCATGTCAGAATTTCCTCCATTACCCACCTTTACAAATGGCCCTGCCAGTGGAGCAAAAGGTAAGCAAAGATCTGTGGCTGGTTTGCATCTGCCATAGGTCAGGGTGTTGGCAAGCAGTGAATAGAGGGCACACTCCATGGACTCCTGGCATTGTAAAAACCTGGGCAACACAGTTGTTTTGTCCTGAGGGGGTGCGTGTGGAGGGGGGAGGCAGCGAGGGACCATGGAACCAGAGGAGTCAGTAACACATACGAAAATGGATCCAGTCGTATCAAAGACAAGAAATACAGGCACTCTGATTAGGAAAACACAGAGTCATTCTGAAGTCGGGGTGGAGATCATGTAGCTCTTTCATGTGTGGCCAAGAACTTAAGCCTGTATTGTTTGTACCTGAGAAACAGTCTCCATCACGTGGGACACAGGTATGTGTGAACACAGCAGCAGGAGATGCTGTCCTGTGGCCTCACAGCCGATTAACACCCAGATAATAATCGGAGGACCTCAGCTAAGGCCTGCCTCGCCTAGGGCAGCTTCCCCCACCTCAGATACACTCAGAGCCTGATGAATCCTATTGGGCAACTCACATGAAAAGATCCAAGTCCCCATTAAAGAGCCTCATTACCCTTGAAAGAACCAGGGAGGTCTTGCAAAAGTTGAGCATGAGAAATGGGGTCAGGGAGAGAGAGAAGAGAGAGCTCAAGGAGTAAGAAGAGGAACGTTCAGCTTTAGAGGACAGTGAACAAAAGCCTGGGAGGGGTCTGCCCATAGTTCTCCTCACCCACCGCTACATAGGCTCCTGTTCTTGGTCTCTGCCATGCCCCAGAAATATTGGGAGCATTGGAGAGTGGTCCCCAGGAATGGCTAGTGATTCAGAAAAAGGAAAAGAGAAAGAGAAACACAATGAGGGGAAACGAGCATGGAAAACACCTCCCAAAGTGCAAATCTTGCCCTGTGCTTCTGAGCCAGGAATCCCAGTGATGTACTTACTGTCTGTTTTTAATGATTTGAATGAAAGCAGGCATCAGGAAGGGAGTTTGGTGAAAGGATATTTGGGTCACCAGTGAGGAGAGAGTTTTAAAGAATAGACTCAACTCTAAGTGTTTGCAGTCTTCTCCCAACCCCTCCTCAATGCCTACTCTTAAAAAAGAAACCCATGGAGCTAAGAGCTTGGCTGTTGTTTCCTGTCTGGGACTGTTATAGAGTTCATAGGGTTATAATGGGGAAAAGGAAATAAAACTGAAGAAGAATGAGTACCCGGCAGATTTCCAGTGGACAGGATAGAGAGGGACCGGGCAGAGAAGAGGACAGATCTGATAAGGAAGGGGAAAGGGAGGAGGCGAAGAGGGGACTTGTCTCTCTGCCAAGTTGAGGAGCCTGGAGGTAGCGGAAGTGAGAGAAGAAAGGGCTTTGTAAGCAGCTACCATAGCTGTGCTATCCATGTGTGTTTCTTGAAGGTGGAGGAGACAGCTTTGGAGATACATTTAAAATTCCTTTTGATGGTTTATGTCTTTGGGAGGATGTGAGTGTTTGATTTGTTTTCATTTTTCAAAAACTTCAGGAAACATTTAAATTGCTTTTAAATTAGTTCATATACAGGATTGGTGACTTTGGATGAGACATTCGCATGGGCCACAAGGCAATTTTATAAGGGATTCATTTCTTTTTAAAACATGTACTATTAGCAAAAAAGAAGCACGAGCCATGGTTGAGTCCAGTGTCATGCTATGTTCTCAGAGGTCTGGGGTTCCTCAGGGCACCCAAATAGCGAGGAAGCCAGGGAAAGGCTAGCAGAATGGGAGTCCCTCTTTTGCCATTTCAGCCAGAATAGCTCCATTTTTATCTATTTCATAGATAACACAGGATTCAGTATGATTGCACTGCTAAAATAAAGTTTGAAAAAACAATGAATTAGCCCATGTCCCTTATCTTTACTGAAGAGTAAACTGGGGTCTGGAGTTTGCGACTTGCCCAAGGACCAGCTGCTTAGGTTATCAAGCCAGTACCAATCCAGGCCAGCCTTGCTGTCCACATGTCTCTCCACTACGCAGTTCTGCCTCCCGGCCCGCAAATGTTTCAAACCCATCTTTCTGCTCTGCTCTCTATTTGAGGCACAGGCAAGGAAATCTAGGCTTTCTTTAGGAATACAAAGTTTTAAAAATAACTGAACTAAAACCTAGAGAGAAATTCTTCCACAACCACTATGCCTAACATATACAGATCCCTCTACACCAAATAAAACGTCTGCTACTGGAAAGAAAAAGTACACGGCTCTTTGGCACCTCATCTTTATCCCAATAACAATAAGGTTTTGGTTCTATCTATCTGTTTACTTCATTCTAAACTTAACTATGGTTTACTTCAGACAATTCCCCTGCTTAGACCCTGCACGCAGAGCTCCAGAACTCAATGGCACAGTAGCCTTTGCTCCCAGGTTAAGTCCTTAGTTTTGCCACCAGCCCCGCCAGCCCCTGCACTGTCCTTTCAGATCCAGCAGCTCATATCAACCCAATTCCACAGAAGCTGCTTTCCTTTCCTTTTTTATCCAAAAATAGAAGATTATAACTCAAAGAGGTGACCTGACTCCTCCTTGGCCCCACTGCCCGGGAATCCCTGGAGGTACTGCTATGTCTCACCTGCTCTCTGCATTTCATGGAAAGTGAAGTGCTGAGACCCTACCTGCTTCCCAGCTGTTTCTAATTATCTTCAAAGAGCACAATTGCTTCAGCACAGCTCTGGAATCTGATTTTGTAAAAAGGCGAGACTCTTTTGAAACACAACCAGCATATGCTAAACAAAATTGCACCATTTAACACACCAATTATAAGTTAAAGAGGAGCAACAGCAAAACAGCTTTCTTCACACTGGAAAATCCCAAAGAAGCAGGGGACGCAAACCAAATCTGAAATGCATTGATTTCATTTCAACCAGTATAAATCAGGGGGCTGAAATAATCATGCACAACTTAAAAATTCACCTCAGACCCATCTAATATTTAGCGCCTCATCCTTGTGCTTTCCTGTACCTCTTCCCACGTGACCTGGGATCGCTGTTCTCATTTTAGGCTCTACATGCAGCAGTCTAGGCCCCACCTCCAGGCTGGTGCTGGGCACTGCGTGTACCAAGAGATGCCAATTTGTCTCCATAGAGTTCACGGTCCCCAGGGGGGAAATAGAGCCAGGAACATATAAGCAGAATAGAGCTATCACCACAGCACGCTGAAGTCCATACCCATGGCCGAGGCAGCAAAGAAGAGGAAGTGATTTATTCTGCCCGGGCACGTAATGAAGACATTCCGCCTTCCTTCCAGGGCTGGGTTTTTAAGGAGAGGCAGGGAATCTAACGGAATTGGGGGCAGGAGGAACAACGTGTGTCAAGACACAGACTTAGGAAATCACACCATCCAGTTCAGAGAAGGCCAAGAAATTCAGTGTTGCTATAGCAACATTGGGCAGGCGATGGGCAGTACAGGGAGATGAAAATGGAAAGGTAGACGAGGACAGACCTCAAAGGGTCTGTATGTGCCACCTCCAGATGATTTGACTTTATTCTGTAGATAATTTTAAAATATATGCATTTAGATTTTCTTCTTTCCTATTTTTGAAAGCAATTAAATAATTTTAAAATGGAAAGAGGCATCACTCATATGAGGACCACTGTTAACATTTTCACTCATCATTTCTGAGACAAACACATGCAGGCACACTCAGACACAATCACACACGCAGATGGTTTTGTAACTTGCTCTTTTCATGAGCCACATATTGTGAACACTTTCCTCTCATTAGATAGAATTTCTAAAACCTGCCTAGTATTCCATTCCATCCTAATGTATCCCAATTTATTTAACCAATCTTCTATTGTGGGGTATTACAGGATGTGTAATTTTCCATGTTTTAATGAAGCTGTAATAAGGATGTATGTACATTCCATTTGTGCAGTTTTTCATTTATTGCTGTAATTTAAAATCATGATTTCTGATTCAAAAAGAGTATACATTTTTAAGGCCCTTCACATATATGATATATATATGCACAATTGTTGCACCATTAACATATCATTTAACAGGTTCTAAAAGTGTCAATTTCCTCATATCTTTGCCATTATTGTAAATCTAGAAATTTTGCCAATGTGTTGCCTAAATAATATACCATCAACATTTCACTTGCTTTTGATTACTACAAGGGTAAATTTTTTACGTTTATTGACCTTTTCTTCTTTTGTGAAAAACCTGTCCCTGTTCTTGTATCATTTTTCTATTAAGATACTAATCTTTCTTATATATGTAACTTTTAATATTAACTTTTTGTCTGTTGTAAATACTTTTTCCAATTTGTCATTTCTTTTTAATTTTGTTTATGGTAATTTTAGACCTAAACAAGTTTTTAAATTCTACATAAGCAGAACCATCCATCTTTCCTTTGCTATTAGACATAGTAGGGCCTTCCCCACTCTATTGGAAAACGATTTGCCTTTAGATTCTTCTATTTAAAAATTTAACACATGAGAAATTTATTTGATATATAGGCTGAAATAAGAATCTAATTTAACCCTGTAGTAAACTAATAATGGCCACTGAAAAAGATATCAGGTCTTAATATGCAAGGCCCTTGATATTAATACTTGTACTTATGAATCTTATTCTTGTAAAATTGAAACTTAGCCTGTTAATATATGTTGCTTAAGAGTTACTTCCTGTAAACCTCCTTTTACTCAAACGTGGCCTCTCTCTAAACCACACTCCGCATATAAGCTCACTGTCTTCCCCCCAGTGTGGAACATGACTCCCAGGATGGGCCTCCCTGGCACCAAGGGGTTATTACCAAATACCAACTAGCGGAACATTTGGAAAAAGACCTTGACCAAAAGGGGGAAATATTAAATGCAAAAGAGTTTTTACAGCTAAGAGATTTCAAAGTGAGTCAAGAGGTCATTCCAGAGGTTAGGCTTATGCACATCTCAGGAGGATCTCACTGACTGCCATAGTAAACAATGCTTCAAGCAGTGGTGCTCTTGATGGCTCTAGAGACATCTAAACACTATAGGCAGGGCAGACAACTCCAGGAAATTGGTACCCTGTCAATGGGCCTTAACTTGGAATATAGATAACTTATATCCCCAATGTGACAGAGTTAGATTCATTTATAATTTTCCTACACAAGGCTCTTCTGCCCCTTTTATTTGAACCTATAATTAGCACTATATTCATCAAATATATGTCCCAAAGACTTAAATCTTCATTCTGTTCATATGCCAGTTGAGCCCTGAATCTCAGCAGAGTTGCAGCCAACACCTACTCTCTAGTTCATCGGACTCACCCAAGACAACTAACAAAAGGATGATGATGAATAGCACCCATCCCAAAAAGCAGAAAGTGTCTACAACTGCAAGCAAGACAGTTCCATCCATCTGCCCCGTAGGATCTAAGCCCTCTCTCAATCAGAAGCAGAGTGGGCATCACCATCCCAAAACATCATTATTCCAAATTCCTCAAGATTGAGGAATGCACAAACATAAGGTGGAACTTCAACTATGGACCAAAGTAAATGTATTATCCTAGTAATAGAAGAACTTGTAACTTGATACAAAGGCAGTGGTCACCAGAGGTTCTGAGGGGAGGGAGAGGGAAGAATAGGTGTAACATGGGGCATATTGGGGACGCTGGTATTGTTCTTCATGATATTGCAATGATGGATACCAGCCATTATTCATTTTGTCAAAACATATAAAATTGTGCTGTGCAAAGTGTAAAACATAACGCAAACTGTAGACTGTGGTTAGTAGTAGTGCTTCAATATTCATTCATCAATTGCAACAAATGTACCACACTAATGAAAGAGGTTATTTACAGGGGAAAATGTGACAGGGGGACATGGTAGGGGGTGTGGGCATTCTCTATATTTTCAATGTAACTTTTATGTAATCTAAAACTTCTTTAAAAATAAAGAAAAAAAAAAGATATCAGGTCCTAATCCCTGCAGCCTGTAAATGTTACTTTATAAGGAGCAAGCATCTTTGCAAATGTGATTAAATTAAGGATCCTGCCATGGGGAGGTTATCCTGGATTATCTGGGTGGGCCCTAAATGCAATTACAGGTCTCCCTGTAAGAAAGACACAGAGAGAGATTTAACACATGGAAGAGGAGGAGGCCATATGATCACTGAGGCAGAGATTGGAGTGATGTGGCTACAAGTGAAGGGGAGCTGGCATCCGCCAGGAGCCAGAAGAGGCCAGGAATGGATGGATTCTCCCCAAGCGCCTCTAGAGGGAGCGCACCCTGCTGACACCTTGACTTCAGCCCAGTGAAACTCATTTCAGACTTCCAGCCTCAAGAACTGTGTGAGAGTATACATTTCTGTTGTTTTAAGCCAGCAAGTTTGTAGTAATTTGTTAGGGCAGCCACAGAAAGTAAATTCAACACCAAATAGTTTTCCTAAACCAAGAATTAAATAATCCATCTTTCCTCACTTGTCTGAAAAGTCTTCTTTGTCACATAAACATTTTTTATATATATGAATGCTTGTTTATGAGTTTTTTCATTCTTTTTTATTCATTAGTCTATTCTTGTGTTGATAACACTATTTTTTATTTCTTAGGAGGTTTCTGGGGACTGAACCTGGGACCTGGTACATGCAAAGCAGGTGCTCAACCACTGAGCTACACCCGCTCCCCAGTAACACTATTAATGGTTGTGTTGCTTTAATTTCATAGCTGGCAATACAAGTATCCCTTTATTAATTTTTTTCAAAAATGCATTCGTTGTTCTTTACTAATTAGTCTTCTAGATAACAGAAAAATTTGAATCCTTTTTTCAAGTTCTCTGAAACATTTCCTTTAAGATTAAATGCGTTAAATTTAAAAATTATTTAAGAGAAAATTTACCTTTTCCAAATATTACTTATTTAAAATATTACTTGGATATCTCCCTATTATTAAAGATCTTTTGCATTTTACAGTAACCCTCAAAAGTTCCTTCATACAGTTCTTACACATTTCTTAAATTTCTACTTAGTTCAGTCACCCTTCTTTCCTTCCACCCTTCCTCCCATCTTCCCTTCCTTCTCTCTTTTTCTTTCTGTCCTTCTCTGCCTCCCTCCTTCTTTGTTTCTCTTTTCTTTCCTTCTCCTGCTACTGCTTATATAATGTTTTTGAGCAGAGGAGTGACATGATTTCGATTTTGGCAGCTAATTTAAATTTCTTACTTTGTTTTGTTATTTTCTCAGGCTAATACTGAAACTTGTTTCTAGGTTCTAGCAGATGCTGTGTGGGCAGTGGCAAAGGACTGTGGAAACAAGTACAAGTTTATGGTGTGTGTGTGGGAACAAAATCTGTAATTTTTAATTAACTCAAAATTCAAGGGATTTTTATTTATGTATTTTGAAATTGGGTATTACAAGACCTTATGACTTTTTAGAAGAGAAAATACACCTCCAAGAGCCACAGTTTGAAGGTCTCTTGTAAATACCCTCTTGAATCCTAATCAATTGTTTTAGTGGGGGAAGAAAAGGCTCTTATGTATCAATATGAGTTCTAAGCCTCAACCCAGCCTTAATAATGTTTTTTTATACATTGTATAAATTAAATTTAATTATATATAATATAATTTTAAAATATCAAACAAATCACAGTAAATATTCTTGAACAATCCATCCCTCCCCTGCACCCTTGACCTGGCCTCAATTCTACAACTATGCCCAACTCAATAATGTTTCATATTTGCATAAAGTTTTCACTTCCCAAAACTCAGTCTTGAGGAAATCTTTAGAAAAGAAGAGTTAGCGACTCCTCAGGTCTGAGAAACAGCCCTCTTATCACAGCTTCCAAACAAAGGGAGTTACAAGGTAGAATTTGGTGAAGACCTGTTTGGCAAAAAGATAGAAGGAAGATATGATTTACCAGGGGGAGAAATGGGCAGGAAGAAAGGGACCGATCTCTCCTTCATGTCTAGCATCTTAAATGATTAGAAAAGAGCTGGGTAGAAAAGCTGAAGGGATGGTTTCCAGCCTTGGGAATAAACTGAAGCAGATGTTTTAATGGCCCCTCGTGTTAGGCACCACATTATGTTCACTAAAGATTAATTAATGGTGGTGATAATGACTATAATATAATTTTTATTACAGTGCAAAGGCAATCTGTAAAAAAATTTATCTTCTTAGCTAGGCAGATTTTTTTATTTTCTTTAACTAATCAACACTCTGCCAAGGAAAAAGGAACATCCTGCCAGAATTCAAACTGGAAAAAAAAAGTCCTCAGGCAAGTTTATATAAAACCCAAGAAAAGTGATACATAATAAATTAAATATACTGAAATAAGCAAAGCATGAATATTTAAACACTTGGTTATTTTAATTTAAAAGAGAGAGCTGTGACACCAAGACTTACTCATACAGGATGGAAAGTTAAACCCTGATTGGCAGTCCCAGAAGTAGTCCTGAATCTTCCTTTATTGAGCAGACTGGCAAACGTAACATGGCACCAACATGGCATCAAGCTTCAGGCCAAGTCAAACGGTTGCCAAGAGCTGAATGTCTCCCAGAATCTACGTGGCTCGACGACTTGGATGCAGGACATCCAGCACATTCAGCTTTTTGCACTATTTGTTAGTGTCATCTAAGAAGTCTGCAAGCACCAAATGACAATCCAGAACCATTTTGTCAGGGAACTGGGATGGGGCCAGTCCCCCTTGTGGAGACCAGCTCCCCTGGGTCAAACCCAAGAGCAGAAATGAGTGCAAACACATCTTAGCACTAACCACTTAGTGAACGGAATAGGTGAACAAAGAGAAAGCAGGCTCCAGAAGGTTCCCCGGCAGGCAAAATGGGATTTTACTGCCAGAAGACGGATGGTTATTCCAGCTTCAGCAGAAGGCGGCTCTGTGCCCTCAGGAAGTCTCTTCCCTTTCTCTGGGCTTTCCTTTACAACTCTGAAATCTCACCCTTTGAGATTTATACAAAATTGATTCCACAACCCTCCCCATACCATGTCCTGTCTGACTCCCAGGCGTGCCCCCCAATATTTCTGTAAACAAAGATAACACACAATTCTCTGTCTTGATGGGGTTTACTATCTGGAATGGAGAAAGGCAATGACAAAATATCAGGGTAAAACTGAAGAGGGGAGAGGTACTCACCAAGTCATGTTCTGCGAGCTGCAAAGATTGCAACAAGCAAAGATGAGTGGGAGGTGGCACTGCAAACACAGGGGAGTGGTACCGTTTGCCATACAAAATGAAGAATTTTAAATTCTTCATTCAAATGTGACAATTAAACTTTAAAAATGCATTTTAAATTATAATTATACATTATAATTATGTATAATTAAAAATATATTCTAATTGCAAAAATATAATTGCAATATAAAGTATTTAAAATAAAATCCCTTTTCACCATTAAATTATTTCCTAAAGAAAAAAAATTAGGCAATCTTTCCTCCCTCACCTTTTGCAAACACAATCCAGATACAGTTAAATGCACACACCAGTGGATGTAGGAGATATCTGAACACAATGTGTTAACTGCCTATTTTCGCAGTTTAATGGGTCCTAATACAAGCCAGAAAACCACAAAGCAATGGAAAAGGCAGGGTCTGGTTGACTGGTGTGGCCATCATGAAATGCCCTGCCAGGGAGAAGCATCTAGAAGCTTGGATGGTAATATTTTAATCTCGAAGCCTGTAGTTCCACCCAGGACGACACATTGTTGACAGTAGAAGAAAGAGAGCCTGAGACACAGAGTGCCAGGCACACAGGTGCCAGCCTGGCCTTGAAGGCCAGACCAGGAGGCATTGCATCAATGGAAGCCATAGGAGTGAAAATTTGCCCTCCTAAGGCTGATGGGTGAAGATTGAAGCCAAATTTCACTTTGGGTTAAACCTGAGTCATTTTCACAAAGCTCTGCCAAAATCAGTGCGTTTTCCATCAGTAAATAAACCGCTTCAGAAAGCTTTTGTTCAGTCTCCTTTCTGCCCTTGTATTTTCAGAGCTTACACGTAAAATAAGCCTGCAAGCATGAATTTCCCCTGAGTGTTTTCACCATCACCTGTGAAAAGCGTTTTAGGTTCCCTGATAAGAATGTTTATGTAGGTAATCTCTGCTGCAGGAAATGTGGGATCTTCTGCAGACTGATTGCAAAGGGATGGCTTGTATCTCAGAACGTATAGGCTTGACCATCAGAATCCTCCTGGAGTCTGTCTCCTGGCCCCTTGGAGCATATCCAGGACACCCAATTTCTTTACTCTTCATTCTCCTCAAATATGAATGAATACAGAAGAAGAAATACTCTGATGATATTGGAAAAAAGAAAAACTTTCTAGATGTTTCTGTTATATTTGTATGAGACAATGTAGTGGCTTTAAAGAATGAAGACATACAGGGATTTACAAGAGATTTGGGGGAAACAAATTAAAATGAAAAGAGATGTGGAACTACAAATCAATCTGCTAGTACCAAGAGAAAGGTCTATTGTTTCTTCTACTATTAGATACCTTAATTTGTTGCTTCAGCTGATATCTTCTAGTGCTACCTGCCAAACTGTAACACTGGTTTTCAAGAACCAACTAACTTTCTGCATTTTAAGCAGTGTGTAGTTACAACACGTAAGCTCTAACATGGCCAAATAAGAACCTTGACTCTCCCAGGCCTGGGCACTGATTCTGTACACACATAGGTCATAAAGAGCATCTGCTCATCTCTGCCATTAGAAGACAGTATAGTGTGATGATAAAGAGCACAGGCTTTGGAGCAGAGGCCTGAGTTTGCGTGCCAGCTCTAGTCCTTATTATATCGTTGTTTTTAGCAAGCTCCTTAGCCTCTCAGTCTTTCTCATCTATAGAATGGAGATGATAACAACGACTATCTCATAGAGCCACTGTGAATATTAAATAAATGATGTGTATAAATTCTCAATACAATGCCAGGTAGGTAGCGTTTTATAAATGTTTGCTATTCAAACCTCTTTCCCATACATGT
Organism: Cabassous unicinctus; assembly: GCA_029593785.1. Lineage (NCBI taxonomy): Eukaryota > Metazoa > Chordata > Mammalia > Cingulata > Chlamyphoridae > Cabassous > Cabassous unicinctus. Next base: position 57,616 of record JAQZBX010004833.1, read on the forward strand.
GCTCATGTCCCCTTATTTTCATGGTTTGAGCCCCCAGATAAGAAATTGCTGGATCAAAGCTGTCTTAGTTTGTCAGTGCTGTTATGACAAATACCACCCAATGCATTGGCTTACACAAAGGAAATTTATTGTTTCATGGTTTTAGAGGTTAAAAGCCCCAAATCAAGGTCTCTACAGGCTAGGCTTTCTCCTAGAAAGTGAGATGATGCTGGCTTGCTGCAATCCTTGGGATTGCATCTCTGCTTCTGTCATATGGCTTCTCCTTCTGTCCTCTACTTTTCCAGTCCAGTTGTCTGTATCTCTGTGTAAATTTCCTCTCCTTATATGAGGAGTTCTTAACCTTTTTTGTTCCTCAGACTCCCTTGCCAGTCAGGTGAAAACCACAGATCCCTTACTAAGACCACATTATACTGTGTATTATTTAATAAATATATCGCACCCGCACCAACACGTCCCCACAAGAATTATATTTTTTTGAATTTCAATTCAAGCTCACATGCCCTGGTTAAGAACCCCTGCCTTACATGACTTTAGATATCTGGATTAAGGCCCACCCTAATTCAATTTGGCCTCATCTAAACGGATCTTTGAAGATCCTATTCACAAATGAGTCCTCACCTTAACTGATAATGATATCGTCAAAGTTCTTATTTATAAATGGGTTCAAACCCACAGGAATGTGGAATAAGACTTGAACATGTATTTTGTGGGGGACACAATTCAATCCCTAAAAAAGGCTTTCCATGCCTATTGCCAAATTGCCCTTCAGAGAAAAATTGTGGTGATTTCTCCTCTCACTGGCAGTTTGTGGGAAAGCCCAATTCCCCACACTTGGGCCCATGCAGGTATTATAAATTCTTTTTAATATTCACAGATTTGATAGGCAAAAATAAAATAGTCTATCATTATTTTTATTAAAGAAAATATTAACAAAATTAAGTATTTTCTTATTTGAGGGATTAGTGGTTTATAGTTCTTTTTTTTTTCTGTTGGGTGTTTATCCTTTTTAATTTACTTGTACATACTCTTCATGTATTAAAGATTTCAATTATTTGTCTTTCGTAATATTGCAAAAGTTTCTCA
>JAQZBX010004834.1:0-21884 GCA_029593785.1 Cabassous unicinctus
AGGGCCATTTCCCACAACACAAGAGGCAAGGAGAAGTCCCCAGGGAGTGGGCGGGGGGCGGGGGAGGTCCCAGCTCCTCTGAGGCTGATTCATCCGGGTATGTGTGATAGGCGTGGGGCTAACGGGGGACAGACAAGTCGCCTCATCCCACCTGCTCCGCCAGGCAAAACCCAACCGCAGCATCTGGGCAAATACTAACGAAGGCTTTCATTTCTTGTTTTGTGGAGAAAGGCAGGCATTTTCCATCTTTACTGCTCTCCCCAGAATTCTGATGGGGTCATCAAATGGCTAGTTCTTAAAAGGAGCTAACTCCCTGCACTGGTGGAATCTTGAGTGGAAAAGAAAAAAAAAGTCAGTCTTACATTTTGAGTGAGAAAAGCACAGAAAGCCTCTAAGACAGCTGCCAGCAGCACTGCTGCATTCTTCAAACTCAGCGGGTGAGGATAAGCACAGTAAATTTGAGTTTATGTTTCAGCTAATTTCATCCCAACTCTAGCTCGTGGACCATATAGAAATGAGGTTTTCAAAGGGCCTCTCTTCCTGTCCTTCCCTGCTCCCTACTGGGGACAAAAAATGGCTCTTGGCTGGGTTGGCTCCATGGGTGTCCACCAGTGCAGGGACACAGGGCCCCCCAAAGTCCCTCCCCAGGAAGGCCCCAACGCCAGAAGCCCCCCCCTCCAGAAGGCTTTGCTCTTGGGTTAATGCTCTGTTGTTGCTGTCATGAGATCCTAAATGATTTTTTCAACAAGGGGTCCCAATTTTTCATTTTGTACTGGGCCCTGCAATTACGTAGTCAGTCCTGCTGCTGGTAAGAAAAGACTATTTGAGGTGTTTTTCCTAGTTTCTCACCACGTGGCTCCTCGTGGTATCAGGTTTTTTGATTGGCCATGACAATGGGAGGCAGGAAAAAATCATTACTTAGGTCCTAAACCAAGATCATTATTTTTTTTCCTCTTAAAAATGACAGTCCACTTTAAAGTCGTGGCACGAGCTTTAACACGGGTCTTTAAATAGGATGCGTTTCTTCAACTTGATGGACCTTCTGAACGGATTCAGCTTTAAAGAACGTAAACTTTCCCCAAAGCCCACCTCTAAGCTGAAGTAGGAAGGGAAAGCTGACACAGGAAAAACATGTTTCTCAAAAATCTTACACATTTTGGTTTCCATGCAGCATAGATCATTCTCATGTTGAGCTAATGTTGAGCAAAACACAACTTCCCTCCTGAAGATCCCAACTTTTTCGTGGAAAACGATAGGAAAGCAAGTTATACTGAACACTGTAATCAAGCAACCAGTATTTCCTGAGAACCGTCTCTTCCTCCACCCCCACCCTGCTCCCAGTGTGGGATTTAAATAAGGCAAACGATTTTTGTGAAAACAGCATTTGCCTTTTGTTTTGTTTTGTTCTTTAAAGGGGGTGAGAGGGCAGTATCTAAATCAATTCTAATAATATTTTGAATATATTCATTATCATGCACAAAAAGCGAATTCCCATTCTGCGGTTCTCCGAGGGGGAGTGACAGCCTTGTTCGGAACAGCCCGCGGGCTTCAGCCGTCATTGTGCAGCGTAATTAGATATTCCACATGCTAGTGTGAGGGACATATGTCTATTCACTGTGACATACACCAAGAGTGGCGCTGGGCTTTCAGGCTCCGGCTGGCTGCAGATGAAGGCAGCGCAAGTGCAAGCTCTCCCAAGGACCTGCGGCCAGCCGGCCCGAGCACAATGAGCCGCGGCCGCCCATTGGTTCCGGCCTATTAACAGCCTATGAACTTCTCATCTGCTCCCGGGCTGGTTCGCACCATCACCTGCAACTGCCAGGCCAGAGACTGCCTTCCAGCTCCCCGGAAGTCACAGCGGGCCTGGGTCTGTTAGACAGAAGCTCTGCCTTTACCAACACAAAGAACATCGAATTTCGGAAACTATGAACTTTCAGAAAGCTCCAGACAGGACTGAAAGCAACCATCAGCTAAACTAGACTTGGTTAATTTGAACAGCTACAATTTTTTAGAATTTCAATTCTTTTTTTAAAAAATGGAACTTCACATTAAGGGGGATTAAGTGGGCAGGAATTTGGCCCACATTTCGCCTTCTCTTTAGAAATGGCAGAAAATGAAAACAGGGGATGAAAATTAGAATGTCCCCGGGTCCCCAAAACTGTTTCACTTTCTGCACTCCACTGTATGGGTGTGTGCCCCTACCCCGCTGTAGAACCAAGCCTGACTTCTTTCAGCTGAAAAACCATTTTGATACTGTTTCAGAACTGTAATAAGAAAGCACCATTTACTCTAAGCCTCCACCTAAACTGCATAAATATTGGGGTTGGTGGACATCACTAAAATATGAAACTCTCAGACTTCTCATCAGCTGCCAAGGCCTGTCCTCTCCCACTGTTCCACACTGTTCCATGGTGTTCCACACTGTTCCACGCTGCCTCATCTATACCTTAGGGCTAAAGCAGGGAGACTTGAAAAACTGGGTCAATCCCTATTTTTAGACATACTACAGATGCCTGATCTGTAGAGCCATTTTCAACCTCATTAATATTAGAAGCAAAATAGCTCTACAAATCTCTTACACACAAAGAAGGAAACAGGGCAGACCCCTACCTGAGGTTATTTCCAGGTTACCTGAAGATCCTCCATCTGCCCATCACAAGTAATAATTTTCCAATTTTGATTTCCTTGGAAGTATCAAATATCCACAGAGCTAAAATGCAAATGTTTGTATAAATAAAATGTAAGTAGCCTCCTTAGCCATTTAGCCCCCAGCCATTTAGCCATAACCTGTGAATGAGTTGATCAGAGATTTATAAAGCAGAAAGATTCCACAGAGATCAACGTGCAACCCCTCATTTTACAGATGGGGAAACTGAGGCCCAGAGAGGTCACAGGCAAGTCAGAGCTGAAGACAGTCTCTGGAGTTTCAGTTCGCAGCCTTTTCCAGAAAACAAGGACCCCTGGCTTCTTTCTAAGACTAGGGTGGAAGCCCCAGGCACTGGAGTCCAGCTGTTGGGGCTAAAAGGGGCCAATGGTCACGGAGCTCCCTTCTGTCCCCAGACTGGCCGTTCATAACCACTCAGTGTACATATACATTTATGTCTCCCCATGACCACTGTCCAAAACTTAGAGCTTCTTGGCAATAAAAGGTGGCATTTAAAATAAGTCTCCATTCTCAGACACCTTGGGCTCCCTGACACAAACCACAGCCAAGAGAGGAAGACTTTGTTCTCCCGGGAGGTCCCTCTCCAGCCACGTCCAGGTAGGGGCTGCCTTTACCCTCAGTGGTCCCGGCCTTCCTGAGGGTCTGGCCCTGTTCCCCTGGCAACCAAAGGTTCTGGAGCCTTGGGAAAGATGGGCTGTCCTGGAAATGGGGCGGTCTTCTGTCTCCTGCCAGGCATCGCCGCCTGGCCAGCCTGCGGCCCCCACTCCCAGAACAGCACAGGGCATGGGTCTCACCCCCGACTCCTGCCTTTAAAAAGGCCGCAGGCCCCTCCATCAGAGTAAGTGCTGATTTCTTGTGGGAAACCATGGAGGCAAGAAGGCAGTGGGAAGCCATATTAAAGTGCTGAAAGCAAAACATTGCCAACCAAGAATTCTCTATCCAGCAAAACTGTCTCAAAAACGAGGGCATGATTAAGACATTCCCAGATAAACAAAAGCTGAGGGAGCTCATCACCATCAAACCAGTCCTGCGGAGATGCTAAAGGGAGTTCTGCAGGTTGTAAGGAAAGGACACTGGACACTAGATTGAAGCCACGTGAAGAAATGAAGATATCCAAGACCTAGCAAGAAAAAAACAGATCTCAGACTGAGAACCTAATAACTGCACCGTGTCTAAGAACTACTTTACCAGATGGAAGAGAGAGCGTGCTCACCAGCCAGGAGTTTCTTAACCATCCGAGTGACGGCTTCCTCCTAGACCTGAGAATACCCAAAAACTCTTGGGCAAAAGATTAGCTTTCTGGTCAGCAGGGGAGGAGGCCTCATGGCACTCAGCCAGAGAAATGGAGCTTTTAGGCAACAGTTAGCCAATTTCAAAAACGCTATTTTCAAGAGTGCTGATAAGATACATTTGAAAGAGGCCAATGTACTTGTCCAGTAAAACAATTTAGGTGTTCCACCACAGTGTAGTGTGTTGATGGAGGGGTGTGGTATGGGAATTCTGCACAGGTGCATCATTGTTTTGTAAGTTTACAACTTCTGTAATAAAAATATATTTTAAAAAATAATAAGAGTGCGATGGGGGAACAAGATACCAAATGTAAGATATAGACTATATTTAGTAGTAAAATTTTGATGATATTCTTTGATAATTTGTAACAAATGTCTCACAACAATGTAAGGTGCTTGTGGTGGGTTGATGTATGAGACCACTGTATGATGTTATAAATATTTGCTTTGTAAGTTCACAACTTCTACTATACACTTATTGTTTATGTATGTTCATGTATAAATGATACAAATAATAATAACAGTGTGGATTGGGGGAAAAATACACCAAAATACACCAAATGTAAGATACTTTGGTTAGTAGTAAAACAAACTAACAAAAAACAGCAATTTAGGATCTATAAATAAAGTGTAACATAAAGTGGTCACAGTGTCTTCTTGGCAGAGGAAAGCATTAAGGATCTCTTTGTTAGCTGAGATTTAAAAAATTTTTTGAATATGTCATGTGGAGTTCTGTAGATTAGGAGGGAGGAGTTAACCTCCTCATTGTATTTCCCCCATCTAGGGATGTACAAATCCAACATTTCTGCCTATATTTTATTAGGCTGTGCTGGTCGGCTCCACGGTGACCTCAAATAACCCACTGCTCCTAGAATTCATGCTCTAGGATTCTCCTTTCCCTTTGAGTCTGGGCAGGCCCCAGAAATTGCTTTATCCTATAGAAGGATGCAGAAATGGTACAGTGCCCAATTCCAGATCAGAGCCGTAAGAGGCCTGGCAGCTTCTGCTTTGTCCTCTCGGGATCACTGATCCATCAAGAAGCCCAGCAACCTGCTGGAGAGCCCCCAGGGCGAGACCCTGTGAAGAAAGCGAGGCTCTACATTTATATGGAGAGAGAGTCCAGACTTGCCAGCTGAGCCAGCCCCACCTAACCCACCAGTTGACTGTGACCCTACGTTTGACCACTGGCACGACAGCAGAAGGGCCACACGGCTGAGCCCAGCCCGTACTGCAGTCACCAGCAAATGAAGTGGCGGCGCTTTGTTTCAGTGCCCTGGGCTGCTCAAGCGAACACCATGCGGTAGGTCGGCTTAAACAATGGGAAGGTATTTGCTCACCGATTCGAGGTTAAGAAAAAGCCCAAATCCAGATGTCATCAATGCGATGCTTTCTCCCCGAAGGCTGCGGCGGTCTGGGGCTGGCTGCCGGCAATCCTGGGCCCTTTAGCTTGTCCCATGACAAGGCACACAGCGGCATCTCCTGGTCTCTCCCTTCTCTTCGGGGTTCTGGCACGGGATGGCTGGGCGAGAAAACGCAAGATGCAGCAAAGTGTGATCCGTGGAAACTTAATGCTGTGAGATAAGCAGTGATCCCCCCAAATCCCAGCATGCGCTGTACAATTATGGTTCTGTAAGAAAACACATGTAAGTCTGTACACACAGCGCAGGCAAAGTCGAACCAGAGCTCTGCCTACTGTCGTTTGGGGGCAACTGATCAGGCCTCAAGCAGAAAATGCGACCTGCACGGTGATCCAATTACGAATGCACTAAAAATGCATGGCGTGACCCCACCCCAGTTAAAACAAAGAAATAAAGCTTTATCTTCTAAAAACTAAACAGGCAGTTCCAGACTGTTGGCTTCTCTGAGGACTCTCGCTGCTCTCCAGCCCCCGCCCCACCCTCCAGCTGAACTGGGGCTCCTCATCCTACTCCGTGCCCCCCGCTGCACCCGAGGCACCTGCGTCCTGGGACCTGCCATTTTCCTCCCTCCCTCACGGCCGGAGCTGCTGGGTTGCTCCCTTCCGTAGGCTCAGAACTATCACTGGGCTGCCCCGGGGCAGGTCCTCCATCGACGCTTGTTGATGAGTGGCCGTGAGGCTGAAACCAAGGGTGAAGAAGGCTCGGGAAACCGGTGGTCCTTGCAGAGATAAGTTCTAGGGGCTGGAGAGAAGAGGCCTGTGCTTTTCTCTTGCTCGTCACCCTGAGAAGCCGGGAGCAAAGCAGAGAGGGGCATCTTCGTTCCCCTGTTTGCCTGTTTGCCTGGCTGGGAGGACGGGGGTGGGGGTTGGAGTACACCTTCCATTTATTTCCCTCAAACAGCAGAGACCACTTTGGAAGGCTTTACTAGAAGCCCGAGGATGCCAGGAGAAAAAAAATAAACAAAATAGAGTTTAACGCACTCAACTTGGGCTCCTGCATAAGGAGCCTTCCTGGCAGGCCTGGGCCACCCCGCTGGTGGCAGAGACCATCTTTCCTCTACCATCTGGGAGCTCTCTCCACGGCCACTGAGATTCCTCAGCATCCAAGGGAATGAAGGCCAGGAATTGTGCACGTGGGGACCTCTCCTGCCTGTCCAAGACCACCTTCTTGGTCCTAATTTCCTGCCTAAGAAACAAGTCCCCCAGAAGATGGGTAAAGGATCCCTTGGGGAAGATCTTTCCAGAGTTGTAGCCTTATCTGTCACCACGGGACAAGCATAGCAGAATATAACTCAAGGAGGCTGACATTCACAAAAGAACAATCAAAAGCAAGCCAGGCCACGGAGGGGCTGCTGCAAGGCTGGGGCCATGAGAAGCCCATAGCAACTGAATCCTGGTGAAAGGCTGATCTCCTCTAAAGACAAAGAGGGAGCATGTCCCCACTGGAGTAGAAGCCCTCCAGGGCAGCAGCTACTTCCTTCAGGGCAGTCCAAGAGGTAGAATGTTCCTAGGGAAAAGATTTGAGAAAGGGGGAGGATAAACATGCAGGCCAGGGAAGGTAGGCTTTGTGGAGCCCAATGTGGCTAGAAGAGAGGGAGAGCTACCAGTCAGAGGTTCAAGCTCTTTTGTGCAGCTGCCTGAGACCTGGGCTGCAGCCCTACAGCCACACCCAGGCTCTGCTTCTCTCAGCTCTGGAGGCTCTGGAGGCATTGTCTGCTCTATCAGAATCTCATCCTCACTTAGTCACCTATTACCTCCCCAAGGTTTTTATTTAGGGTTGCAATGGGCTCAGGCAATGGTTTGCATTCCCCAGCATCCCTTGCAGCTAGGTATGGCCATATAACTAGTAAGTTTTTTAGCTAATAAGACCTGAGTAGAGGTATTAGGTGAGCATTATGGGAAGGCAGTGTGAAGAATGCTGATTTATTGAGGTGTTGTGCTCCTGTGTCCTCTGCCATTCCTTCTTCCTACCACTTGGAATGCAGGTTTAATGCCTGGAGCTTTAGCAGCCATATTGGACTGTGAGGTAATCTTGAAGTTGGAAGCCACACATTAAGATGGTAGAGCAAAAAGCCAGAAAGATGCACCAAGCAGCCCTAGCATTGCCTATCTCCAGATTTCTTTTACATAACAGGAAAAAATATACTTTGCTTCAGCTACTTTATTTTGGGCTTTCCATTTTATGCAGTTGAATCCAATACTAATATACTTGGCCAAACCCACTAGCCTTACCCAAAGGCAAAATGAGAGAGCCCTTCTTGTGATTGGGGCTGGGCCAGGCCCACGGATACATTTTTCCTAGTTAGGAAATCCAGACAAGAGGTATGCACAAACAAGGGTTGAGGGCTATTGCAATTACAGTAGGACCTTGTTTTATGCAAATTCAGATAAACGCAATTGGTAAGTGAAAAAAATGAAGGCAGAAAAAGAGAATTTAAAATTTTTAAAAATTATTTCTATAATTAATTTTGTTTACCTATTGTTACTAGAGTGTTTACCTGCCTTATTTATAAAAAATGTGTGATAGGTATGTTTGTTTAAGAAATACTTATTAAATAATGGGGTTCGTTATTATGTGTGATTTTCAACTTACACAAAGGGTCTTGGTACTGGTCACATAAAATGTAGAGCAAACTACTCCCAAATGTAGTGGTTTAAAACCACCAGCATTTTATTATTTTTCTTGATTTTGTGGCCCAGCAATTTGGAGCAAGCACAGGGAGAGGTCTCCTCTCTGCTCCACGTGGTGTCTGTTAGGGCTGGGATGGCCAAATGGCCTTCTCACTCAGGTGCCCACAGCCTCAGCCAGGACTAGGCAGGGTCACAACTCAGTAATCAGCACAGAGGGGTTGAAGAGATGGGGCTGCTGGATGGGCCTGACGGGGTCATATGGCTGAGACTATGCGCTCCTTGGCTCTCCATCCATATAGCTGCAGGGCTTCTCTTTCTCTCCATGAGGCCTCTTTAGGAGAAAAGCTGGGCGCTTTTAAAAAGGTGGCTGGTGTCCAAAAGCTCAAAATCAGAAGCTTTCCAGCTTCTTAAGGCTCAGACCCAGAACTGGCCTAGCACACTTCTGCTGCATTCTATTGGGTAAAGTGAGTCACAGAACGAGCCTAGATTCATCATGTCAGGGGACTGCCTGCGGGCACAAACGCTGGTGGACATGACGTGTTGGGGGCCATCAGTGGAGACCAGCTACCTCAGGAGCTCACTCCTTTCACCCCTTGGTCCTCCGGAGGCCAAGTGTAGATGAGTCTCCCTCTTTGCATGATGCTCCCCTGGGAGCACCGTCCGTGCTGCGGCAGTGTGCAGGGAGCCTGGGTCTGCCCTGTCACCACCGCTGCCAGGGAGCACGAGCAACGGACACACACAGACGGGCCGTCCAGGCAAGGATGGAAAACCCTTCCTTGGTGCAAAAGGGAACCAAGGCAGTTTGCAGCATAGAAGCAATTGCTCAAGCCTGATAACAGGCCCAGGGGGAAGTCCAAAACGAGAACCGTGGGGCGGTCTTGTCTCCCCCGACTCTTGGTGGGGACCACCTTTGTATAGCAGGATGGACTTGACCTCCCAGGGATCTGGCATCCAGCCAGGAGCTGAGGCTGGCTACAGCAAGCGCTTTCCCTCTGAGGCTGCGCAGTAGCTCGAGGAAAGAAAAAGAGCCATCAACAGGAGTCCCCTTCCCCATAAATGGGAAAAGAAAAGCAGAGGGAAGGAACAGTGCTCAGTGACTAGATCCGCTCTGGAAGTCTGGCTCGTCAAAACTTGCAACAGCATCTGAAAAAAAAAGATGTGTGACAAGCATCTCTCTCTATGCAGCGAAATATTCAGAAGGTGACTGAGGAACATGATGACAGCTGGGATTCATTCATTCCCTCAACAAGTACCTAGCCAGCATTTAATACATCTCAGGCACGGTACTAGGCCCTGAAAGCAAAGGTATCTAGAATATAATTGTATGTAGGATGGGGAAAACCCTTATAGGGAAAGGGGTGAGGAGGGTTCCGATAGAGTCAAGGGCAGGGCAGGCATCTCAGATAAGATGACCCTGGAGAGGACAGTTGAAGGGATATGAGTAGCATTCCCTGAAGCTCCAGGAACAGAAGACTGCAAGATCAATGGCATGGAGGAGGCATTGCCATGTGGCAGAGTAAGCTGGAGGGGGCAGGCTGGGGTGGGAGAGACAGGCAGCCCCCATGCAGCCCCTCAACCAAAGCAGCTGGACTTCTAAAATGGTGGTTGGCTTCCAAAAGCACAGGAGCCCAGGGACCGGGTTGGGTAGTCTTTGGGGCCTTTGGATTTCATTCTAAGGGTGTTGGGAAGCCACCAAACATTTCTGAGCAAGAGGGGCTGACCTGACCTGATTGACATTTTGTCAAGGAATGGGTCTCCACCTACCTCCATTGGGCAACCAAAGGAAGCTCGGGTATTGGTTGTTTGACGAGAAGAAAGTAAAAATTGAAGTGTCAAAACAAGGCTGCTCCTAACATGGCCCCTTGGTCCCATGTGCTCCTCATCCCACGGAGCAAGGCCCGAGGGGACCCTCTATAGGGCTGGTCCCAGGGCAGGCTGAGGGGATCTAAGCATTCAAGGGCAGTTCTGGTTCAGAACTGGGGGGTTGAGGGCATCAAGATGTGACTATCAAGTCATCATACAGATGATCAATGACTTCTCCAACAGAGAGCGTCTCCCACTCTGCCCAGTCTCCCTCAGACCTTCAGCCATGCCCTAGCCTCCACGTGGAGTGGTAATTCCAATGTCCACATGGCATCCCAGTGAAAGGTAATGTAAGAGAAAGAACTGGGGAGCAGCGAGGCAAATGGAGGTGCTCAAAATCCTACCTAGGGGTGGCTTAGTCAGGGCCGAGAACCTGTTTGCAGCACAGTCCCTTTCACTGTTTAAGAAGAGGCTCAGCCTGACAGCCAACCGGGGTCACCACACTGCAGGTAGCAGTAGCCAGGTGGGGGGAAAGAAGGGGTGTGTGAAGACAGGGAGGACTGGACGTGGGAGGAACCTGAGCCCGAATCCGGTCAGGGCCCAGTAGGAGGCACGTTCAGGGGTGTGGCCAGCTCAGAGTGCCTCCAGTTCTCCAGGCTGTGTTGGCTTCTATTATTTGTGTAATAGGATAAGAATTCCATTCATCAGAAACCCTCTTAGGGAAAGTGCTGCATTTGACTAGAAGGGTGTGAGGGCGTGCTCAGATAGAAAGTGAGCCATCTGACTACCTTCTGAAGAGGGCACGTCCCCGGCCCTGGAGGGCAGGGTGATGATGGATTTGGGTAGACAAATTGGGGGGCTGGGATGGTGCTGAATTACTGTGTACAGGAACGGGGAGAGGGCCACAGAGATGGGAAAGGGGAAAAGAAAGAAAGAGAGCAAAAATGAAAACATAGTAGACTTTGGAGAAGAGAAGTGGCTAATTGAAGTCTGGGTTCTTGGCCGTGGAATGTGACATAGTCGCTGTAAACTCTCAGAGGCCCATAATTGCTTCCTGAAGCAGCATAAAGGGGCAGGGGTGACAGAAAAGAACTGTGCCCCGGGGGGCATTCCAGGAGCCTGTCCAGCAGCAGCGAACCCCTCTGCCCTCTTGTGTTACCCCCAGCCCAGGGCCCTGACAAGGAGAAGGCAGAGAGCAGCGGGAAGCTACTGTCCTTGCTGGAGACACAGTTTTGATGCAGACAATACCTCCAATGCTGTTTCCTCTATTTCTGATACTTTGGGCGCCCCAAAATTTTAGAACTGAAGAGAGAAACTGTACTTCCATTCTTCCCTTTGATAAAGGATGTGTGAATCCTGCTTGAGAGGCGAGCATGCAGAGTCTAAAAAGACAGGCAAATTCCTTCTGTACCGCAGCAAATGAAAACTCTGCCCTACAACATCCCAGGTAACTTAAACGGATCTACCGTTAAAGTCCTGTGTGAATTAATAACGGTGTCTCTGCTCTTCCTGAGTGTTATTAAAACAATATCACACTTTCTGGACCCTCACTTAGAGACAAGCAGCTGCCCTGTGCCAGTGAAATAAAGGTCAGAATGGGAGAGAAAAGAGCGTGAAATCCGCCCCGACCTTCCGCTCCGTGCAATGTGGGAAAGAGCCCGTTGCCACAGCTGTACCCCGTTCCCTCCTGTGGTGGCTTGGAGTTAAGTGTCCTAGGAAAACATGTTCTTAATTTCAACTCATTCCTGTGGGTGTAAACCATTTGCCAATCGGACCTTTTGAAGAGGTTCCTTCAGGTGAGGTGAGGCCCACCTCAATCAGGACGGGTCTTAATCCTATTACTGGAGCCCTTATAGAGAAAACCACAGAGAGAAGCCACCGGAAGCAGCCAGAGGCTGGAAGTCGTCGGAGCCTGGAAGAGAAAGGAGACATCGCCATGTGTGCTGCCATGTGACAGAAAATCCCAGGCCCAAGGATCACTGGCAGCCAGTCCCAGAGTGCCACAGTCTTTGGGGAGAAAGCCTCACCTTGCTGAATGTGTCAATTTTGGACTTCTCCTAACCTCAAAACCATGAGCCAATAAACTCCTGTTGCTTAAGCCAACATCTTGTATGGCACTTGTTTTATCAGGTGGGAGACTAAACCACCTCCCATTGGGTGGGAGCTAATGGGAGGCCAAGCTCACCCTCAGGAGATTCTAGAATATTCTGGCATTTCAGCAACCATGAGGCTAAACTGGGCCCTATTCTGACAAGAAAACTCTAGTAGCTAAGAGATCATCACCCCACGTAGCACAAAATTTAATGTAATTAACACCACTCGCTTGTACACTTGGGAGGTTAAAATGGTATATTTCAAGTTGTATATATGTTACCACAATAAAAAGATGAAAGACAGAGAGAGAGAGAGGTTATTATCCTGCAAGCATCCAGGGAAGCCTTTCTGCAACAGGAAAATTACTAGCCTCCAATTCTATATACACGTTAACATCTATGAGCATCCAGGCACTGGGAATAGCAAGAAAGAAACAAAGAACAATTCTTCACTGTGTCCCAGAATCGGCTCTGCTTCCAGTGATACTGGGCTGGCCCCTGACTCCCTCTGGGCCTCAGTTTCCTCCTCTGCAAAACAGGCCATTGCCCTCCCAGCCCTACAGGTATACTGTAAGGCTAAAATGAGATCCTGATGTGCAAGTGGTTTGCAAAAAAAAAAAAGAAAGAAATGCCGTGTTATCCATCCCCGTGTAACATCCCCATCACAGCTGGTTAGAATCAACCAGGCGGCCACTGCGGCAGCGTCTGCTGGCAAACCCTGGGCTTTGTGCACACATCTTCCAGGAAAGAGCTTGCTCTGTGGCTTACACAGCAATCTGTTGGGCAATTGCAGGTTGCAATGTTTCTGAAAACATGTTCCTACTGATTGACAGACCAGAGGAAGGCCATGTGTCTCAATCCTTCTGCGAACTGCTTTTAAAAACTGAAGGTTGCAGAGAGTGTATGTGATGGGGCGTGTGGCTGGGGAATCCCTACTTTACCCCTCCTTTCCCGCAACTTCCTCCTCTGTCTCCCATCATGCTCCCATCCGACTTTCCAGCCATAACGGCCTGGTCCCTGCACTTCCAGCCCCCCCATCTCTGCCTGCCCTTCCTTATCTGCATACCCCTCCTTTCCTTTCTGCTCGCCAACCTCCTCCAAGAAGCCTTCCTGGATCACCCCAGCTGCAAGTAACCTCTCCCCCTTCTAAGTATTGATAGCGGCGCTGTCTTCAAAACTGTGGCCCGGGGCCAGTGGCATCAGTGTCACCTGGGCGCTGGACTAAATCGCGGGCCCCACCCAGACCCACTGAACCAGACTGCATTTCACCCAGTTTCCCCCGCAGTTTGTGTGCACTTGTCTATGGCGGCGGCACTCAGCTCCCCGACAGGCAGCTTCAGCACTCGCCGGGACCACAGTGCCTCTTCTTTGTAACCGGATACCACTAGCCAGTGGTTCACATGTGTACTTCACAGCCTCAGTGGATTATCAATTACAGGAAGGCTGGAGCCCAGGCATGGGCCCCCCCCACACTACGCATTCCACACACTCTGGGCAACTGGCCTCACTCCCGCCTCTTCCTTCATCCACTGACAAGTATTTATTGAGCACCTATTAGCAGTACAGGCCTTTTCAAGGGCTGGGGAAAGCCGGGAGAACAATGCTCAAGAGTGGAGGAAAGAGACCTGTGTGAGCAACTAGGCAGGTAAGTGTTGAGGCCATCTGGCTGCTGCTGAGTGCCGTGAAGAAAATGAAAGCTAGGAGGAGCTACAGGGTGGTGGGCGGCGAGGGGTGCCACCAGGAGCTGCTCGCTGCTTTGAGAACTCAAACCAGAAGGCTGCGACGGAGCCTTCCAGGCAGAGGGAATGGCAGGGCACAGGCCCCAAGACTGGCTTGGCCCTGGTTCCCGGCACGTGTCCTCTCCATCCACCCCATCCCAGGGAATCACACACCCTGCCCATTTCTGCCACCCACCCCCATCCTCCCAGGGGCAGGACAGATCTGTCGCTGACACCCGAGCCTCATACTCATCCACCTGTCTGTCCACCTCACCAACAATGAGCCCACCCATGCCTTAGGGAGTCTGCCCCTGGCCACCTGCTCGTCCTCTTCCCCAAAGCTGACTTTGTTCTTTCCTTGGTCGCAAAGAGAGTGGTACAGTTACATAAGATGCAGACCCCAACCACCAGGAGTACATAAGGATGGTCGTGTACGCCATCACATACCCGCGTGCCCATGTCACAGGGACTGGAATGGGGGGCTTCTTTTTAAAACACTGCTCTTAATTCAGTCTCCCGTGCCATGCATTACGCTAAGTGCCGGACATACACATGTGCACTCGATCCTCACCACAACCCTCTAAGTTCTATTTTCCAGCCTCATCTGACCATGGGGGAGACTGAGGCACTGAGCCATTAAGTCCCAAGTCAAAGCAGCCAATCAATGACGGAGCCAGGATTCAAACTAGGTCCTGTGGCTTTGAAGTTTGCACTACAGCGCTCTCTGAGGGTCTCACATTTCTTTAGTAAAGGGTTGCTGGACTGGGGCTCAGAGAGTCCAGGAAAGTATCTCATAAAAACAGCCGTGATGGACAGAGCATCCTCGGTGTTCAGCAAGCTCAGAGATGGAAGGGGCTAGAAACCCAATGTCCTGGTTGGAGAGAAAGCATGCCCTGAAAGCAGACACACCCGGGACTCAGCTTTCAGCTTTGGTTTGAATAGAAAGTGAAATAAGTCTTTCCATGGCAGGTAGCAAGAGCCCAGTAAATATCAGCTACTGTTACAATTTGACCCAACAGTTACTGTGTGCCAGGCTCTGTGCAAGGCATTTGACTTACATTTCTTTCTAATGTTAATAATGAAGTTAGATGATAAATACGATTATCGCCATTTTAGAGATGACTCAGAGGCTCAGATGAGCATAGTGGAGGCAAAAGAGAAAGCGTTTATCCCCAATTCTAGAATCGGGACTTTTCTTTGTGAGAAACAAATCGGCTGAGCCTTGAGCCTGTCACAGTGGAGGAGACCTGCATGCTTGAGGCTGGGAGCCTTCTCCGTTGAGTTAAGATTTCCAGGTCAGACCGCCGTGCTCGGGGCTCCCGTCTCCTTAGCTGCCCCCGGGGAGCCTTCACTCCGCCTTTCTTTTTCCCTGGTGGTCTAATCTGGAGTCAGATCCAGCCACCCGCTCTCCCAGACCGGGGAGGCCTGCAAGCCAAAGGGAAACAACAGGTGAGCCGTGAACAGGCCTCTTCTGTGCCCCGACCAGGGCGCCTGCCGGGCCAACGGCGGGGCCACGCCGACTTCCAGAACCTCCCGCGTCTGCAGGTGTTTTAGGAACTTGGCCTCAGCGCTTCAGTGACCCATATTTTATTACCTTTCAGGTTTCTATAATTCATCATTCACTCCCTTCTGAAAACCTCGAATGAAAGTTTAGCAGCTCAGTGCCCCAGCCTCTCTCCATTCTCTCCCCAAACACATTCGGCCTGTTTGTTCCCTTTCATCCGGGCTCTTCCTGTCGCATTCTGCCCGCTCAATGGGGAAAGAGTGAAACCGGATGGCTGGACCCAGTGCGGGGAAATGACTTCAGAGCCACCTTTGTTTTCCCTCATTCCTTTGAGCACACTTGGCCCCGCGTCTCTATGAAAGGGCTTGTTTGAACCATTTGGAGCATCCAGCAAGCGAGAGATGCTGCAGCCAGAATCACTCACAGCTTTTCAGGCTGCCTGGGACTCTGGGTGAAACTGCCAAATTTTCGCAACAACACTAACCATGACATTGGACATTGTGTTATAAATTAGCCACAGCCTTCCAAGCAAATTGTCTCTTTTTATTGTATCAATGTAAGCCTTTGCAGAGTTTGGCTTCAGCTACTGACTTCAGGGAGGAGCAAAGAATATTTTTTGTTCAACCCCACACCGACCCTTCAGACACTAAATTGCACGTGCTAATATACAGATCTGAATTCACAGGTCTTCTAACAGCCTACTTCTCTGCCTCAAATGCTGCCAATCTGCTAGTTAGTTTTCAAGTGGCAGAAACCACGTCCATCATCTTTAAAACAAAAAGATATAATTCTCTTTTTATAATGTTTTTTGGAAGGATTACTTGAAGAATTTTTAAACAGTGGTCTCTTTCAATCTACAGTGAGAGGTATTAAAATGCATTTTTATAGAGCTACTGTGACACATAGAATGCAATGTTTGGGTGCTCACCAAAGCAGTAGAAAACACTACTTTTATTAGGGTACCCGAGTTTGAACAAAATTGGACATATGCCCATCTGTCTGGGCTATGTCACCAATACTTAAACTTTGTTATTAAAAGGAACATGAAAAAAAAAAAAAACCCACACAGATGCCATCTAATCTCTTTTCCTATTTTTTCCCTTTTAACTTCCTTCTACAAAAACTGTCACAAGATAAATTTGGACTCAGAAATAATTTTTAGTAATTAACCTTAAAAAAATCAAGTCCAAATGAGGTTTATTAAAAATACAATAAATAATCCCCCCATAACATTTTAAGAACGCATCTACTACATTTGATAGTCTTTAGGGTTTTCATCAGAACAGAGAACATGGTGTTTTCCATGCTCTTCCACGCTGGAAATGAACACAGCTGTGATGATGACAGATTTCAAACAATGTTGTAAATAACTAAGACCATCATACCAGTTCATAACTTGATTGGTTTGCCCTTCCTTTTGAAAATGAACAAAACTCATATTCTTTCAAATGTTCCCAGCAGGAATCTGGATTTAACCTGAACTGGTTTTAAGTGTGACTTAGATTCTGGCGAGGTGGTCCCAGGTAAGAGGGGACTTACCTGTTTCTAAAGGGGTCCTCTCCATCCCAGGATACTTACCGAGGGGTAATTTTCCCATTTTCTCTCTCTAGCACTACTCCCCTCCACCCAGAAAGGAGACACTGGAAAGATGCAAGTATCCCTCTCTGCAGCAGACTCCCCACAGCCTGCCTCTTAAGTTCCAGGCAGCACTTCATTTGGGTGGGATGGGAACCGAAAATAGGGCAACATTGGCTGCGCTGTGAAGCTCAGCATCTCTTGGGTAATTTAAACTTTCCCAAGAATCCTGACCTTCCTAGAAGAAAGCGTCACTTTAAAAAGCGCACAGCAGTGTTTTGTTACAGAGCTCAGCTCCAGCCAGTCTCAACAGCACGTTTTAGCAAAGATGCCGCTTTGTGCTTAGCTGGACTTCTGTGAGAAGGCAGTCCCTGGAGGGCTGACAAGGGCTTCCAGGAGTGGGGAGGCTTTGAATGGGACGGCATGTCTTTGTGCTTAGACACGAAGGTGCACGGTGCTGCCTCCAAGCCACACGTCTCCCCTCACACACTTAACAAGGCCTCCAGCCCCCACTGTCTGCCATTTCAAAGGTTTAAGCTTCTTGGCCCAAAGCAAGGGGTGGGTGGTGGGGTCGGGGGAATGGACGGGACACACTTCAGGTTTCAATACAAGAAAAAGGAAGCCTGACACCCACACCTCCTCAGGGTGAAAGGAATCACCGAGAGACACACACAAGCCCCTTTTGGCCAAGACAAGAGCGGTTGTTATGACGGAGGCAGGGAGCTCCACAAGTATGTCCCGAGCGCGGGACGCCCCTGCAGCTGCCTCCCCTGGAGTCGGCCCCCAGGGCCCCTGCCAGCGGCCACAAGGACTGGTCCTTGCCAGCTGTCACGCTTTGCAGGCCGCTGGGGCTCTGGCCTGGCACAGGGGCCATCCAACTCACCAGCTCCAGTGAGTGCCAAAGCCTGTGCCCATGCTGCTTCCGACGGCCACCCGAGCCCTCTTCTGGGGCCTCCACTGAGGCCACAAAACACACACTGAGGAGAGGTGTCTGCTGGCAGCATCCTTGCTGTGTGTGTGTGGGGTGCTCACAAAATACACAATGAGGAGAGGTGTCTGCTGGCGTGTCCTTGGCTGTGTGTGTGTGGGGTGCTCACAAAATACACAATGAGGAGAGGTGTCTGCTGGCGGCGTCCTTGTCTGTGTGTGTGGGGGGGTACTCACAAAATACACACTGAGGAGAGGTGTCTGCTGGCGCGTCCTTGTCTGTGTGTGTGTGGGGGGGTGCTCTTTGGTTTAGTCCAACATGCGCCAGGCTCTGTGAGGTGATTCATGTGGCTTAAACCTTGGGAAAGAGAATAGTATTTACCCCCATTCTGTAGGCGAGATCACTGCGCCCAGCTAAGACGTCGCTGAGCCACCAACTGGGTGGCATTTCTGGTTCCAGCAGCTCTTCAGCCTCTGAGACTCTCCACAGCCCCACTCAGGAGCGGGACCTCAGCGGACTCCCTCTCCATCCCAGAACTCTCTCCACCCTCAACTTCTCACCGTCCTCCCTGTCAGCTGGCTCACAGGGCCCGCTCTAGTCACACCCTGGAGACCCTCAAGGCACTTCAGACCTCTCCCAAGAGCCCCTCTACCCCAAGGAGGAGGAGATGCAGCGAGATAAGGGGCTTAGGGGAACCCTCGGGGACACACCACGGAAAGGAAGGGCTGCTTTGGGCAGAGCAGGGCATCCATTTCTCTCTCTGATTCCCGGGCACCCCTGCCTGGGGACGGGAAACAGGGAGGATGCTGTTTAGGCCTCTGTCTTCCTTACACACTTCCTCTTCTTGCTGGCAGGACAAGGCCTGAGGGCCCCACCTAGGATGTGGGCAGAGGAGGAAGCCAGAGAGGGCACATGCTGGGGCCTGTCCCAACCTGGTGCCTCAGCCTCAAGGCAGAGGGTTTCTGGGGGCGAGGGTGGGGGACTGCCCAAGGGGCTAGGACAGGGCTCATGGTCCAGGGGACCTCTCTCTTCAGGGCCATGGCTGGACCCCCACCCATTCACTTGGTCCCCTACCTCCCCTGGGTGGACCCCTCCTCTGCCTCCAGGAAGCCAGTCACTGATGCAGCAGCTCTGCCTTTCCCTTCTGACGACACTTTATACACCCCAACAATCTAGTCCCCTCGAGGAACCCCAGTTTCATCATGTATAGCAGGGATCAAAAATGCCCAGCTCCCAGGGTTCATAGGAGAACCAGAGGAAAACATGTCTGCAAAAATGCCCTGAAAAGCACATCCTTTTTCAAAGGTGAAATGAGGCGAGAGATGTTAAAGTTAAACTGCTTGAAACTTCTGAGGCCCTCCCCATTGGCTCTCCCCAGCACAGTTCAGCTCTGGGACCAGCTCCTTCCATCCAGGCCCCCTTCTCTCTCTCTAAGTGAGCCCCCCCAAGTCAAGTCAGGCCCCGCTGAAAGTCTCGGGGTCCTCCCAGGGTCCTTCCCTCTCTATCCAAACTACAGGAAATAGGGGCTCTTGGATTAGAGTGCTGTGAGGTGTTTGCACATTTCAAGGGATGTGCCTGGGAGCTAGTGGAGATTTCAGACCAGCCTGCACATGCTGAAAATGAACAGGGGGCCCCACCCTCAAAACAGTCACAGCTGAATGCAGAGACAATATCGACATGATACAGCCTAGGTAGAAACACTGTAAATGGTTAGCCAAGTGTGATGCAAGAGGAAGATGAGAAATCATGGAGGCCTGGAGAAGAAAGTCAAGTTGGAGTTGAACTTGAGCACCGGCAGGATGTTACAGGCGGCACTGAGATTGCAAGCAGAGACCGGTGTGAGCAACTGGGCAAAAACCGGTGGGAGCAAAAGAGAAGCAAAGCAGCCCTGCAATCAGCAGGCACAGCCTATGGGCTTCAAGAGCCATGTTCATTCCCATGGCTCACAGGCCCTTCCTTCCACAGGGTCCCTCTTCTTTCACCAGTGAGGACCAAGGCGGAGAAAGTCATTTCCTCTCTGGTACCCTCTAGAGCGGTGCTATCAGATAGAACTTTCAGTGATGATGGAAATGTTCTAGATCTGCTCTGTCCAATTCCATAGGCAACTAAGCACTTGACACGAGGCTAGTGCGGCTGGGGAATTGAAATGTTAACCTCATTTTATTTTAATTAATTGAAATTTAAATAGTCACACTTACTAGTAGCTACCTATGACACACCACAACAAAAGGCCCTCTTCTCGTGGCATTTTGCCCTGCTCAGATGACCAGCTGCAGTAGTATGACTTGGTGTCTGGCTAGGAAATTTCTGTAGCCACCACCAAGTTATGTTCTTCTCTTTGGGGAAGAGGAAAACTCAGGGTCCAAAATCAATAGATACAAGAGTGTACGTGTGCGTGTGTGGTCTGATAAAAGGCCAATTTCTACACTGGCAAGAGTTAAGCCACCGAAATCATGAACACGCTTTCCCTTTGGGGAGGAGAGAAAGCCAACCCCAAAGGCTTCTTAGTTCCTACCGACCTTTTAATCAGGGGGGTGGGGGAAGGGGGACCATTGTCATGCTACTGGTCCAAGTGCCCAGAAATTGCGTTTTCAGGACCTATACGATTAAAACACAGTTGCATAAATACGTTGGTATTTTCAAAAGAGAGACAGACAGACGGAGCTGGAGGGAGGCACGTGAGGTTCAGCCTCACCAAGGCAACCATCCCTCGACGAACGGCCGCGCGTCACCCCCAAGGGCTCCCTCTCGGCCCTGCCTCCAGCCCTCGCCTCCCGGGCCAGACGCTCGCGGTGGAGACGCTCGCGGTGGAGACGCTCGCGGTGGAGACGCTCGCGGTGGAGACGCTCGCCAGCGCGCTCACAACGCCCTCCCTGAGCAGTGCCAGCAGCACCTCCGCGCCGGGGGCCAATAAGCGCGCGCCTGCGCCGGGCCTCGCGCCCCCATTGGCTGCGCCCCGCCGCCCGCGGCGCCGCAGGTTCCCAAGCCGGGTTTAAAGGAGTCGGGCGCAGGCGGCGGCCCCGCGAGCGGCTCCCCACGCGCAGGCTCCTGGGGGAGGGGCGGCCTGCCGCCGGGCCCACCCCGAGGCGTTCCTGAGGGGCGCCCTCGGCCGCCCCACCGCCCCACCGCCCCCCACATGTACTATGCGCTTTCCCAGGCGCGCGTGAACGCGGTCCCCGCGACCATGCTGCGGCCACAGCGGCCCGGAGACGCGCAGCTCGGGGCCTCCCTCTACGAGCTGGTGGGCTACCGGCAGCCGCCCTCCGCCGCCGCCGCCGCCTCGTCCTCCACGACGGCCACCCTCCTCCCCAAGGCGGCGCGCGACAAGGCTGAGGCGCCGCCCGAGCCGCCGGGCCCAGGGCCGGGACCGAGCGCGCACGGCGGCGGCGGCTCCCGGGCGGACGCCAAGGAGGAGCAGCAGCAGCAGCTGCGGCGCAAGATCAACAGCCGCGAGCGGAAGCGCATGCAGGACCTGAACCTGGCCATGGACGCGCTGCGCGAGGTCATCCTGCCCTACTCGGCCGCGCACTGCCAGGGCGCGCCGGGCCGCAAGCTCTCCAAGATCGCCACGCTGCTGCTCGCCCGCAACTACATCCTCCTGCTGGGCAGCTCGCTGCAGGAGCTGCGCCGCGCGCTCGGCGAGGGCTCCGGGCCTGCTGCGCCGCGCCTGCTGCTGGCCGGCCTGCCCCTGCTGGCCGCCGCGCCCGGCTCCGTGCTCCTGGCGCCCGGCGCCGTGGGGCCCCCCGACGCGCTGCGCCCCGCCAAGTACCTGTCGCTGGCGCTCGACGAGCCGCCGTGCGGCCAGTTCGCGCTCCCGGGCGGTGGCGCGGGCGGCGGCGCGGGCAGCCCCGGCCTCTGCACCTGCGCGGTCTGCAAGTTCCCGCACCTGGTCCCGGCCGGCCTGGGCCTGGCCGCCGTGCAGGCGCAGTTCTCCAAGTGAGGGCTGGCCTGGGCCCCGGGCGCGCCCCGCGCGCGGCCTCCCGCAGCCCGGCTTCTCGGAGCGCCCCGCGGGCGGGAGAACCGGGCCGAGCACCGAGCGCTTTTCGAAACTTCTCGCCGGGAGGAGCGAACAAGTCGGGGACCCTCCTCCCCGCCCCCCCCCCATCCCTGGGAAATTCAAGGGACCGGAGCGGATGTTCGACGGAGCTGCGGGGCTGGTTGCGGTTCTGAATCCATTCCAGCTGCTTTGGGCAGGAAGTGAGCGCACCCCTCACCCCCAACCCGGCGCCTCTCTCTCCGGATCCCCGGAGTTGTGCGCTCC